>JASGXE010018317.1:0-11693 GCA_030068105.1 Sinentomon sp. SZTP_YWyxl
CCGCCCACCCAACTGGTCATTCTTTGCTTCTTTCGGATGCAACAGATGTTTCTGATTCCTCCGAAGTTCCCCGCCGATTCTTCCGATGCCAGTTTGGGTAGACGATTGGCCGCTTCGGACGCATTGGAAGCGTCGGATCGGATGCGTCAGATACGTGGGATGCATCTGAAGTGTGAGTTCACCGAATTCGCGGGAGCATGGCCGCGCGAAACTCATCCTGTGAATGGAGAGGAATTCGGCGTGGAGGATTGGGTTTTCAGAAGTGACGTGGCAATGGCATTCTCTTTCGTCGCTTCATGCTGAAAAAGACACTTTTGTTTTGAGCGCACGAATGGACTCGCGCGTGAATTTCGCGTCGTGCGGACCCAGCTTTCCGTGCGAGGTGCCCCAAACTCCTTTTGATTTGTTTTGATTCTTTGAGCAATGATCGGTTTTGAATTCGGCCAGGAGCGATCAGACACACAGCAATGTTGCGGAGTGAGGGGGTGAGGGGCGGCAAGACCAACTCAAAGGCTTTGACACACACACATGCGACCATTCAATTTTCTCTGTCCCTTTTTCCTTTTCCCTTCAAAAACCCCGGAACACAACAGGCGGGAGGGGCAGGGGAGGACAAAGACGAAAGAAAGAATTGTTTCACACCGGCGTGTTTGTCCTTTCCTTCTGTCGCCAAGGTCAACACAACTGCTCCGATTTTTTCAAATTCGGCTCAATCGGACGCGGTGACGGACCAAGCATTGTTGGAAGGTGAGGGGCGGCAAGTTCATCACAAAGGCTGTTTCGACTGGGCTTCGAGTTGATCTGTCGAAATGTGTGTGTTGTTGTTGTTAACCGAACGAAAACAAACCGAAAATGAAGTCAGGCGGAGGGAGGTGATCACGAACCAAATTATCATCTTTCATATGTAGGAGATAGGAGACACTCGCGGCAGAAAGAAAGGATCTTGGGGGTCGCTGATAAAATGCGAATTTGCATCACCTAATAAAATAGGCTGCGAATTTGCATCACCTAATAAAAGCGTCCCACTTGACCTAAATGTGCGCAAAATGGACGGAGACATTAGATTTACGATAGCATAAGACGACTTGCCCCATTACATTATACTTCGTTTCGTAGCTGGTGTAGTTTTAGGAGATCCATCACCATCTCTTTGTATATCAACTTGCAAACTTGTGCTTCTGTTCGTTCTCATCAAACATCGAAATTCCTGCAGCACTGTACCTTCCCGGCTGCAGATGCGACAAATCCATGTCTCCAGCAGGCCTTCCGCTGGCGGAATGAATGAAAGGAGATGAAATCTTGAGATGGTGCCTTTGTCATCAATCATTATGTATTTAACATCACTTCTTCGCATATATATCGTCAGAAAGATACACCACAAAATGCATCCAACACACCTGCTGGGAGGATATCTCTTTACCGACACGTTGCAAACCATCAGTTATTCCTATAAGCTGGATTGCAATGAAGACGATGTGAGTAAAAAACGATTTGGTCGCTTTCAACCCCTTCCCTCTCGACGTGCCTCACAAGAGCCATTGATGCCCACGGTTCATTGATTGTATTCGTACAAGCATCATGCATAAGCATAGGTGCCCACTTATAATGTATGTTAATTTCAAAATCCTATTTTCGTGCCTTCCGCTTCGCCCGCTATGGGGATGGGCGCTTTCCCTCTTTCTTAAGGATTTCTGATCACGAAATGGTCGTTCTTTTCTTTCTAAGTCGTTTCCCAAAACCCCAAAAAGATCGTTAAAAGGTTTATCAACTACTCTGCCGTTGATTGGTCTGGCCTCAATAAAGCACTATTGACAAACCCACTTCTCCATCCCGGCTTTATAAAGATCCGCTCCATAAATGAAAATTGGTCCACTTTTAAAAACACCCTCCTTGAAATTAAAAGCACGCTGCCGACCAAAGGTTCAATTTAGCCCTAAGTTTCCATGGTAAATGTCAAACTGAACAAACTGTTCCAAAAGAAGCGACGTGCCCACTTCAAGTCTAAAAGCAGTGGTTTACCAGCCGACCATGCCACTTTCGAGAAACTCCGCACCCAATGTTCGGATTTAAATTCAAAGTTGTTTTATTCTTTTGTAAACAAATCTCTTGACGATAAATAGTCCCGCAAATTTTGGAAGTCGGTATGTTAAGTCCCTGAAAAGTGAGTTCAGTTCATCCTCCAATTGCACCCAATGGGAACTTGGTTTCCGACCACGCAGGTATTGCTGCTGTTTTAAATGAATATTTCGCTGGAGTGTTCTCACCGGCAAGTAACTTACGCAGCTTTCAAGTCCCTGCGAACGTAGCTGATATGACTGATGAACTACGGAATCTCCCGTCTGATTAGGTCTTGTCCACAAGCTTTTGTCAACTATAAACCCAAAAAGGCGATGGGACCTGACGGGATGCCCGGCCATTTACTGAAAGCACTTGCTCCATCATTCAGCATGGCTCTCACCTGCTTTTTTCTCAGTTAATTCTTGAGGCGGATCTGCCCCTTGATTGGAAGAGAGCATTGGTGATTCCGATAAAAAAGAAAGGCATGCCCGACAATCGTCCAGAAAGTTATCGCTCCATTTCCCTTACATGTATTTGCTCCAAAATATTTGAGAAGATTCTCTCCACGTTCATCCGGAAATTTCTAGATAAAAATAAAATTTTGCATCCAAACCATTTTGGTTTCAGGGAAAAAATGTCGTGCGAGTCACAAGTTTTGCTTTTAGTCTATGAAATTGCCACGAATTCTGACACAGGACTGGGTACTCATGCAATTTTTCTTGATTTTCAAAAAGCGTTTGATTTAGTTCCTCACGACAAACTCTTAGACAAGCCACAAAATCAATGGATTTCCCTTCCTTTGTTCTGAGGCTGATTGCCCGTTTTCTAACAAATAGAACCCAGGTGGTATCGATTCACACTTCAACTTCCGACGAATCTCCTGTCACTTCCAGAGTCCCACATGGTAGTATCTTAGGACCACTGTTGTTTTTGATATACATAAATGACACTGCTGAGAACTTGGCCTCCAGTATTCGGTTATTTGTAGACGACGCAGTCATTTACAGAGTTGTGATGTCCGCCGATGATAGCTTGCTTCTCCACGCTGACCTCAGCCAGGTTTCAACGTGGTGTGACGGCTATGGGGAATGCGCATAAATCCAACTAGAACTAAAGTCCCGGTTCGATATACGATTGAGGGTCAACCCATTGAAAATGTCAAGGTCTTTAAATACCTAGGCGTGCTAATTTCCCATGACCTTGCCTGGAAGGAACACATTGATTCCACCTGCAAAAAAGCAAATCGCACTCTTTCATTCATTGGAAGGAACATGCGCTGCACGGCTAAGGAGGCAAAGTTCAAGGCTTTCATGTCGTGATTGTTTTTTGCTGTCACCAGAAACCCAGTGTCAGCATTGTGATTAACAAAAATAAAATAATAAATAGTTTGCCAAACTGCAATGAGTTCGCCTCCTTTTTATTTGTTCATATATTAATTTTTGACTAGCGACAGTGTCGTTTAATTTGCCCTATACTTTTCCCATTTTGCTCTACTTTTACTCGAATATTCGTAGATGCTTCACACTCGAGGTTCTTCTTTCTAACAATAATCGTCATAAGACAATACGATAGCACAGATTTGATACGAACATGGCTTCAAAGATGATAACAACTCAGTACTGTTGAATTCATGGAGCAGACAAGTGAATTGTATTCAATTCCTTGAGCCTTTGACCATCTATGCCACTATCAGCACGCTCCCCCTGGCAGACGTACTGAAAAGCCGAGGACAGGGCAGACCATTCACATCACGATTGCCATGTAAATTATGCTCGCATCCATTTTTCAGTTATTCAGTTAGATAGCTCCGTTGGCTGGCAGGCTACAGGCTGCAGGATTCCATCCCAGATAGCACCACAGCATCGCCAAGCCTGCATCCCTGCTTCCTTTATCTAAACGGCATAATCTGTGAATTTTATTATTTTCCAAGGGAAAAATTTCCACCAAAGATCGTTCTGGGCGCAGTTAAAAAGTTTGGTCGAGATAGCTGTTCCACGCCTTGGCTGAAATTCTTCGGGCAAAAATTCACTTTGGAACCATAAAGCTCTCCATATCTGGAATACCATTGATCTTCACGTTGTAAGAAAATCGGTCGGATATCTATGGGAAGAATGGAAAAGGAGTTGTTGGAGTTGCTTTTTCTCGGAAAGGGAAGGCAGAAAGGGAAGGGACACGGCAAATTCTGGACTGGTGCCAGGCCTACATAATTTTGCTAAGTTGTTTTCGTTAGCGCTCTCTTTGGCGTTGGCATGGTCTTCGCTGTTATGCGTGTGTGTGTGTGTGCTCGTGTGTGAGGGTGCGTGTGTGCGTGTGCCCGAGCAAGCCACTTGTTTGCCCTGTTGTCGCCCTTGCTTTTTGCCACTTGGTTCTTGTCGCGACTAAGCTTTTGCAAACAAAAATCTTTCTTCGGCCTTCTTCACTCGTCGACTGCCATCCAAAAGAGTTCCCTCTTCCCCTTCCACCGGCTTCCAATAACTTCCATGCACCGTCTTTAGTTCGCAGTTTGTTTGCCGTCATATTCCGAAGAGGACTGCAGCAATGGCTGAATAACAAAAGGCATTTCTCAAAATTATTGTAGAAATTTATTAACCGGATGTTACCGGCTGTTTTCTTGTGGATACCTACTTAAGATATTCTGCGTTTTATTTATTCGATATGATGGCTATTGCGATGTTGCGCATGTGCACTATTGTGCTCCACTCGAATATGCATAACTAACTGAGACTGCAAGATGCTGTTTGACAAAGTTCCATCATGAACAGTCATAATAAACAATAATGACTCCCATGTGATCCAATGTACCTATAGGTTACTCGATTCCTCTGCAGGATATGCATAATTTATTTGGCTGCGCACGAAAGAGGCAAAAGTGGACAAGTGTGAGTTTGATGCAATCTGCAGTGCTCAAAATACCAACGTAGTTACCGTAAACATTTTTGGAGTCGATAAATTGCAATTCATAATCTAATTGATTGCAAGCAACCTGTTTGAGTATAAACTGCATTTTGAAGGACTCAGCGTTTTGGAAAATTCGAAAAATATGGAAATTGGATCAAATTACGTAATTTGTTCTCCACACTTTGACATGATAAATGAAAGTTTAGCAACTTTTGGGCGACTCCAATTCGATTCAATAACTTCATCTTGAAAAAAAATGATAAACACAGGTACCGGATTAAAGATAGTGCCAAACACTGGTGGTGAAATGAAGGTGAAGGGGGGTTCGTTATTCCACGGTTTCAAAAGAACATCACCAGCACCGGCAACTGCTCTTATTCGGATTTTTCCTTCTGGTAGGCGGCCCATTTTATTTGGTAAAATTTCTCTGAAATCCATACTAACCTCTGATGCTGGTTACAAGCGATTGTTTAAAGTTATTTCTTCGCCGTTTCTTTTTAATCAATTCCAGCTTGTTCGCTCCGTTCTGAGAAATTGTCCACAAAAAATGCAGTATGAACGAACTTTGTGACTGCAACCAATCTTTGTTGCTCATGCTTTTCTGCTTTTTCTGAAAAAGTATTTTTTTTAATTTTCCGTTTGTTTCTGCTGCCTGCCTATGTGCCTAATCACCTTTCGCATTTTGGAGGGGAGGCGCCGAGATACCACTTGTGAATTTCTCGCAAGTGAAATTCTCTCCCTTTTCCCGGTTATAAAATGTGTCCAAAACTGGAAAGAATTCATGCTGCTATTGAGTAGTTACGTTGATCTGGGGTGCTACTCGTACATTCCACCTGTCCCTAATCATGGTCTCGGCACCAGCCTTTTCCAGGTCTCGGCACCAGGCATCCAGGTCTCGGCACCAGGAACTTTACGGTAAAAACTGGAAAAAAAATAATAAAAAAAATTCCCACTATGAGACGTGCAGGAATTAAAAGGGTCCATCAAATCGTCATCGGAAGCCAAGCAAGCCAACTGCAACATGACATTGTCATGATAAATGCATGAAAACCCTTGGCGTTGCCTCATGCTCTGTCATGATAAAATTGGCAGTTGTCATTCTGCCAATGTTATGTCAAAATCATGACAAAAGCATGACAACAGGATAGTTTCACAACATAAACATCGCATGGAAAAGGAATAACAAATATTTTCATTCTTTCTTTCCAAGCACTGTTGGTGCTTTGAAACTCTCTTCCCTCTTCTTGAAGCTTTCTTTGCTGCACACAATCTCGTTGTCCTATGCCTCACCATGATTCTTACCAACCCCATTGCTTTGATGTCTTTCCTGAATTTTTTTAAGAACAATATAATATGTGATGCCCCTTTTTGTTTTTTGTTGACATTTCTTTTTAAATGCGTGCATCTGCAAAATAAGGAGGGTCTATTGAAAAAAATGTGTTCTCTAATAATTGTAGCGTTTAGAACTGTATTTAACTTTTCTCACTCCTTGTCGCAGTGCATCCACATTCCACTGTGTTGCATTCATGATAGTCCTCGTTCTGTGGTACTCGTAAAGGAAGCTGCGAGGCTTTCCATTGGTTTGAAAACAGATCAGCAGACACATCTCACGATCCTTGGAAGTAAGCGGCGTTGAGCACCTCTCAGTTATAGGTACAACATAGGTCGTATGCCATGTTTAGGCATCGTGTTTGCCGAACTATCATTCCATCAAACTCAACCAACGCAGGATCATGGTTATGCTATTTCTGCTCCAATTTTTAAAACAAAATGTGGCCTTCAATTCCTATTTTACGAAAACTATCAGACACTGGATTGGTCTTCATTCCAATTCATCGTACATTTACCGCGCGCGCAAGTCCCTCGGTGTCCATAACCCATCCACGACTTTTCGTTATCGTTTCCATCAGTTTGTTCGCATTTGATGATGCGTTCTTTTCTCAATTATGCTCACCAATTTGACGTTTATGTAAAGACAAGATTTTTTACTTTCCCTGCGCATTGAGCATGTGTTTGTCAACGAACTGTGTTTGTGCTTTCCTTCCGCCATTTCATTTGTGCATGGGAGTATTTGTCTTTAATAAGAAGCAAAAAATCATTTTCTTATTAAAAATCAACAGATATCTTGAAATGTGGGTATTTGTAAATAAAAACAACAGGCAGCCACGAATTCGCATACGCAGCCTGCATATTTTATTAAAAATCTACCTCGAAGACAACCGAGCCTCGAACCAAAAGGTACCTATTGACCACAAGAGTGATGGGACCCAATTCCATGCACAATTCAATTCCTCAGTCCGAAAGCCAATTCTCTGCGGTTGTTCAGGAGCATTTACTCGAAAACCTTGACCCCTGTTTAGAAAGAATGCACATAACCAACCTGGCAAACAGGCGTAGACCTCTGTTTTCTGACAACCTGCATGATGCGCGTCTATATATCTACGAAAAAAGCATCAAGTGGAAAGCTTCGGATACACTTAAGGGTATAACCAAAGCAGTGCGGAGTGCCATTGTTATTAAGTTCCGGAATGGCGAGATAATATACATAACTTCGCTGGGCCGGAGATTGAAGAAACAGATGTTCCGTCTGAAAGGCGCATACAGATTATCATTATTAATTTTATTCCGCATATAAAGGCCCGCGAGCATTAATATTGGCGCGCAGAATAAGTTAATTCTCTGAATATTTATATTGCCAAACTTTCTCTTCGCGTACCACATCAAACGCCTGCGACGCCGAACTGAGAAGTGCAGTTATTCTCCAGAGTTACGCATAGGCACTTCCGCGTTCTGGCCTACAGAATGCGGGTTAGGCCAAGTTGCACGAGTGTTATGCTAATGTAGCCAACTGAGAATACAGTTTAAAACCTTTTCGTCTTGACGCAAATTGAATGCCTTCTGCATCATGACTCTCAGTTTAGACGGTG
Source organism: Sinentomon sp. SZTP_YWyxl (assembly GCA_030068105.1). Classification (NCBI taxonomy): domain Eukaryota; kingdom Metazoa; phylum Arthropoda; class Protura; order Sinentomata; family Sinentomidae; genus Sinentomon; species Sinentomon sp. SZTP_YWyxl. The sequence goes on from JASGXE010018317.1 coordinate 7,884, forward strand.
ATATTGTGGTCGCCAATTCGCATAATATCAAGTTCAATTTATTACTTATGAATAACAACTGTGATTTTGTGTCTAGAAATCATAGTTGCTGAGGCATAAAGATCGAGTAAAAGTAAACTGCCCCGCAGTGTTTTGCTCACAAAGGTTATGTTTGAAGTTTCACTTTTTCTCTGTAGATGCAGACAAAAGTCTCTTCTGTATAGAGCGATAGTCCCCTATTCAACGCACGATCGATGAAAATTGGCTGAGTAGCTCCAGCTCAAAATGTCATTTTTGCAATTTCGAGTCGAAAATGTGTCCAAGAAAAGTTTATTTAGCAAGTGCATGACAACTTTTCTGCAGTGAGCTCTTTTCCGCTCTGAGACATGCGGCAAGAAATCAGGTGCACGCGGCGCATACTCGTAAAGGCAGTTAACATCAGGGATATCGGGTGTCGCAAGCATTTCGTTGAATCAAGAAATCACGCAGGAAACCTTTTCCTCAATCATTCATCCATATGTACGCGGCCATTATTATCGAGCTATATTCATTTATTTTGTTTTATCTATTACCATTTTGTAGTTCATGAGTTCGCAGGTTTTTTTAATTGCATTCCCGGGACAATTGATGACTATTGATGACTGGAATAGCCAGAATGTCAGATATTTGTTTTCCGCAGGGAAACACAAGCACGATGATATAACTTTAAACTATATTGACCACTAAATTGAACAACTGCATTAGGGGCGGAAACAAAATTGATAGGCACGAAAAAGACTGAAAGACTGAGGGTATGGTTGATCTATTGACTACAGCTGATGACTGGAATGCAAAAATTATCCGTTTGTCCCTTCCAAGTGAAGATCATTAAAAAGATCAGAGGTGACGAGCACTGAGAACTGTCTTCAAATCCATGCGGATAACCGAGAAAACTAAGTTCATGTGAATAGGACTGACTGAGCCAGCAGTCGCTACAGACTATTTGAAGCAGACTATTAGATGATTTCGGACCGACAGGTGAGCGTTTTAATGCCGTCGGTTATACGTAACTGTGAGGCAGCAACATTGATCTTCGTAGAACAAATTTTCCCTCCGGTGTGGTTCGGGACGTGGTTCGACCTTTGAGACGTTGTTCCGTATCGAAAAAAACAAAGAGGAAAATGGAAAAGTTGCATGCTGTGATTTCCATTCCCCAACTCTTTCACCATTTTCTCTTTTTGATACAAATTTCTCAATTTAAGATTTCCAAAAATGATTCTTTCTGCATAGAAAGGACTTTTTGATAAGTTAGTTCTGATAAATTGTAAACAGTAGTTTTCATCCATGAGGATATGCTTGATCAATGGTCTCTCTGCCAGATACAAAAGAATTTTCAAGGAACCGCAAATGGTTCGCGAACTTTCTGTAACTTCAGAAAAGGTTTTTCTAATCCTTCAGAGACAATAAGTTCTAGAACTTCCACCTCTTCCTTCTCCTTTTCCAGGTCATCAAAGATATCAGCTGAAAAATAACAGTTGCTGTTCTTGACATGGTTTTAACAACTCTCATCACCGCTCTCAAACTATGTAAAAAGTGATTCTTGAACTGGTAAAAAATAAATCAGTTGAACAGGAGTTTTGAAGGGTTATTTGTTACCAGGGATGAGTGTTACCATGGTAACGCGCAATGTTACCATGGTGACAGTCGTGACCCCCTGGGAACGAGAAGTTTTTTCGCAGTATTTGAGTGCGGATACTGCATAGAAATGAAGGGTCGTATGACTTTTTTCCACTGAACATTGTTTGTTCCGTGTATCCTTAAGAATCTGCCTGCGAAAAATAGCTTTAATACTACGACCCCTATTCCCCGTATCTCAGTTTCCCCAAAACAACCCCAAATTGAGCTTTTTTGGATTTTTGGGGGGCACTGCGTGGAATAGGAGGCTCGGACGGTTTTTTGTCACGGAACATTTTTTGTTTTACTCGTTACATAGAACCTGTCCTGAAAATGTGACAGTTCTATGGTGAAATATTACCTCCCCCATGAATACCCCAAAAGGGTCCATTTTGGGGGGATTTGGAAGGGCATATAACTCAGTAATGGGAGGTCGGATCAATTTTTTCCACAGATTAACTTCGATTTGTATGGTCCTGGGGAATCTATTCTGATATTTTTGGGGGTTGATTTACGGGACACCCTGTATGTATGTATTTAGGCGCCATTCTGCGCCTGATTCAGTTAAGCATTAGAAGAGTACAAGTGCGGTTTTCGAAAAACGACACTTTTCATGTGCTTATCCATTTTTAGACTTCTTTATTTTAAATAAGGATCGATAATTTATTCTATTTTATTCTTGAAATTTAGACAGCCGGGAGTACAAGGTCAGAAGTGCATCCATCACGAGTCACGTCATACTCGGAAGACAAGACGGGTGACCCAACACATGCATAAGTCGTGTCCATGATGACAATTTACCATTGGATATCCCCCATTCATTATGTGTCTTTCTTTGTCCATGATTTCTACGATACCTGCGTGGTGAGCCATGCACATTTTTGGATATATCCTGCTCTGGCCTTGACTTGACGCAAAGACGAACACTGGTCTCCAAATGTACAACTGATACGCCTGTAACACTTTAATTTGAAGCACAAAACGTTTGATTGAAGGCATGCGTGTAGCATTGGAAATTGTCTGTGGTCCTCAAAACCGTTGTCTTTTCAATCACTTTTCGCTTGGCCGATGAGCAAAAAATAGCAATTTTGGTGAGGGTGCACCCTCTCCGCCATCTTGTCTCTGAACATTCGCGTCAGTGCAGTGGAAAAAGCAGAATACGATGAAATATTATGCTTTCAACTCGGAAATGCAGTGCAGCGAAATACTCGACAGAATCGTTTTTCAGGGAATAATGTGTCTTTAGACGTGTGTCAAGACATATTATTTCTCATAATGTCACATTCAGCGCCATGATATGTTTATACCATGTCTCTATAAAATCATATACAGGATGCTTTCACAGTGTGGTACACTTTTTTTGTCGGGAATTTTTGAGATTGGGTACGTTCCTGCGATTACCATTATAAGTATAAAGCAGAAAAATTTTCAGATACTGAGGCGCGACAGGTCAGGATCCCGAAGAGGCGGTGGGGTTTTGTTGGGAATCCGCGATAGCATTCATTGCCGCGTTGTTGAATCCACCCTAAACGAAGGCAGTGATTTGGAAATTGTCTGGTGTGCCATTAAAATATCTCAAAACTTTGAAGTCCTCCTGGCGGGAGTCTATCTGCCTCCTGGGTTGTCCTCAGAAAATTCAATTTTAACAGATTTTTACGATTCCGTCAGCTTCCACGCTTCTCGCAACAATAAAATTCTTATCTGTGGGGACGTAAATTCGCCAAATCTCTTTTCTTCATCAATTCATGGTTCCCTGGCAAACACTCCGCCTTTGAACGCAAACGAAAAATGCGTTGAGGAAATAATCCACACTCTAAGTTTCCAACAACTTGTCAACCAGGCCACTCGGATAACTCACACTTCTGCCTCTCTTTTGGATGTTATAATGGCCAATTTTGAATGCCCCACCTTCAAAACTGATGTTGTTCCCGGAATCGCTGATCATGAAATGGTAATTCTCACCATCCCTCGGAGCACTATCGGCACAGCACTCAGAGTTGTGAAATATTTTCCAAATTATTCTGCAGTTGACTGGCCTGCAGTAAATTCCATTTTACTGACTAATCCCCTGTTTCACCCAAATTTCATCAACGTCAGATCTATCGATGACAATTGGAAAACAATCAAGAATACCCTTTGTTCAATCAAAAATTCCATCCCCGTTAAAAAGACGAAATG
>JASGXE010018318.1:0-16563 GCA_030068105.1 Sinentomon sp. SZTP_YWyxl
CTTCCTTGCTTGGTTGAGCAACTGCCCACCAGCACCAGCAAGCTGGGGTAACTGCCAAATTCCAAAGATCCCCAGTGCACCACCAGCAAGCAGGCTTGAGGCTGGCAGTCCCATCACACTGCCAGCAGCCATTTTTGTTTGTTTTTCCACCCAAAACAGCCCCAATGCCCCACAACAAGTTGCCAGTAGACAGTGATGATCATTGCAAGAAGCCCAAAAAAGAACAGGTTCCACAGTGTCCAAGTTCATAAAGTTGAAGTTTTCGTGGTCCTTGAAGACCACATCTCCCCACCACTTTCCTGGCTGTAATCTGGAATTTGCTGCAAAAAGTTTCCCATGGGAAAAGAAAACTCAATAACAACGAAACAGACCACATATCTCACAACAAAACACCAAGAAAAGATCGCAAACGCACACACGTCAGGAAACGGAGGCGGCGGCGGCCATTTTGAAATTCAAAGATGGCCGACGGCGCATTTTTTTTTCAAAACGGAACGCGATCGCGACCGCGATTTTTTTTTTTTTTTTTTTTTTTGAGCGCGGCAGTATTTTTTTTTCATTCGGTGTTTTCTTTTTCCAAAAAATTTATTGGATTCGAAGCGATTTTCGAATCCTTTTGTCGAATCCGAATCCTGAGTTGCTCGAATCCGAATCCTGTCGAATCCTGACAACCTCGAATCCGAATCCAACTCGAATCCGGATTCGAATTTCGAATCCCAAATTTTCGAATCCGAATCCTGGATTCGGATTCGAATTCGGCCAATTGTAAGGATGGTTCTGAACTCAGAGGATTGAGACGTAGAAAGCGAAGTGGTGGATAAGAACTGATACCAGAGACGAGATGTTGAGTAGACGACTCACCTTCAAATTGACCGTCGACGATGGAATTGTCTGGCCAGACAAGGAGATTTATGTATCACCTCAGTTGAACCGAACTAATCTTCCAACGAGACGTCGTCCTCGCAGCTATCAATTGTGGCTGAAATAATCTCCAACAAAACTCAGCGTTAGCAGGAGTTCAAGCATAGGAGAGATGCAGTTGAGTAGATTAGTAGATTAGCGAATGAGTAGATTAGCGATGAATGAGTTAGCGAAGCAAAGATCACATCAGGGTAGATCAAAAACAGGACGTTGAAGGTGAACTTCAGATTTGCCTCAAAATAGCACAGAGTAGGCGTAGTAGAGGCAATTAGAGGCACTGAGCACTCCTAGCCTAACCTAATCCAATGGCTGGCTTTAGCACAGCTGAACTTGCAGTTCATCTAAACCTTGATCTCAAAGAAACAATGTTTCAACTCGTAGGGTGATGGGATGGCGAATTTCATGCCAAAGCAAACAACAATGCCAAACTTAATGAGGCACCAACACCAACCTACTTTCGACCTCGGGTGCTGGGATGAAGTTCTCATAAGAAAAAGCCCGTCGGCCGCCCAATGGAGAAAAAGCACGAATCCAGCATAGGCCTACACCCACAGTCGATGTCTGCGTAGGCCTGTTTCCTCTGGCGCAAAATCAAAATGAACCCCCAGCATACTCGATCGCAAAGTCGTCCGCGGTGTCAAAATGAAGTTTGTGCAGCCAGGGCTGCCATTTCAAAAAAATGTTTGACTTCTGCTTGCAGGCATCCCTCTTCCCCGTTCAGTCTTCTGCTTGCCAAACCTTCATCCAGTGATCCCTTTTTGAATTTTTATGCGACAGCCACCCCATTCCCATTCCAACACGGTCCCCGATATGTGATGCATGACAGCATAGCGCTCAGTTGCACTTGGGAATGCACTTTATTTGGCAACATTTCCAATTTGGGCAAGTTTGCGCCGTTTGCGGACGTGATCAGCAGTTTTTTTTTGTTTTTCTAAATGAAAGCTAACCAAACCTGGCCACCTTCACCGCCTGTTGTTCGTTGTCAACCCACTACTAATCGTCCGCCTGTTCAACATCCCACTCATAACCCCTGCCAACCGCAAATCGCGTCCGCAAACTTGGTCTCTCCACACGTAGACAGGTCTTTTGGAACTGAACTCTTTATCCAGTGCAGAATACACATGCAGATCCCAAACGTGCAATGGAGTAGAAAGACAATTGGCAAGAGTCCTAATCCAAGGCATGTGCAGGGTGAAGACGCACGCAGCAGTTTGCTCATACACAATCTGAAACAATGGAGAGCTGCCACTAGTGTGGTGGATGTTCCATTGCTTTGCCATTGGTCGGTGCACCCTTGCAGCCATGATGCAGAATGAAATGCCATAGAAACAGAATATGACAACAGACAAAAGGACGCCATTTCTTTGGTCATTGGCAGAAAAAATATGCAAGTAGCTGAACATATGACACGGAGTGAATTCATCACAATCACAAAACAAAATGAATGCATGACGAATCACAAGAATGAATAGTTTTATCCCGGATTTGGCGCCCCTAAACAATTTGGCGCCCTGGGCAAATGCCGGTTTGACCGTACGGTCGGGCCGGCCCTGTACATAAGGTATTTATTTGCCTCCAAAAAGAAAGGTGGACAAATAATGCAATTTAAATATGGTGATGGGGGGAAAAATAGCATAAAAGCTGGGGCAAGCCAACCCCACCAACCAAAGCACAATTGTAGTTGGTGCAGGGAGCTTGAAGTAGGGAACTCGACATTTTGAGTTATGCCAAAAGACCATCCATGGGCGTATTGAAAAGGGAACTTTGAATTTGGTAAATGAATAGGTAGCATGCAGGGTATGATCCCGGAAGAAGACTGACATGTCTGTACTGTCTATACACAATAGCTAATGTAGGCACACGAATGTCATGTTACATGACTGAATCTAAAGGGTCACTCTAAAGAAAATCACAGTCATGCCAGTCACATTCCAAGCTCAAGCGTGCACCTCCACTTTCAGGAAAAAAAAAGAAAGAAAAAGAAGAAAAAAGAGAGAAAATTTCAGAAAGGTCAGGCCTACCACAACCATAAAAAAACATCTTGTTCAGACAAGGAAAACAACAGTAGGTACAGCTGTTTTTTAAATTGATGGGTGTGTGTAGCAGGGACAAACAACTTAATGACATAGTTCCATATCTTGGAACCTCTGAAGTTTATGGAAGTAAGGCATTGCGACACAGGGTCGACGAGGGCCAGTCACCTCGTTTCATTTATCCCACCTTCCCTTTCCAAAAATGTCTCTAGGTTTTCTTTCCTAAACAACTACGTGTTTCTCTGGAACAAACTTGGCATTTCTCATGACATGCTAAACCTACCAGAGGCCAGTTTTTTATCTGCCATAAAGCCAAAACTCAGTTTATCGCCCTAGTAGGTAGGTACTAGGTTGTAGGTAGGCCTAGGTGGTATATAGGTTACTTGGATCATGCCCCCATTTCGTTTCCTTGGAATATTATGCTAATTGTGCCTTTTCCTTCTTTTTCCATGTTTTCATGCACTAAAAATTGAGGTACCTACCGAAATTGATAAATTTGTGACCAAATTGATTACTTGTTGTTGTGTTATCTATTCAACCGGCCTGCTCTCAAACTGTCACCATCTGGACTGTGCCATGCTGGAATCTTCACGTCGCCTGATCTGGTTCGTGTTGTTCTTTTATTTTTATTTTTCTGGCCACATTTCTTGACAATACCCACCATGGGTTTCTAAAACTGTACCGCAATCTCTCTGCACCGATGGTTTGCACTTGAAACCATGTTTTCTTTTTTACTGCCGATCGCGACGGCGTCTTATCTCAACACAAAAAGATAGATACATGCTGCCTCGGTGAAAGAACACGACGACTTGATTGTTGTTGTGGTAATTGCCGAGGCAAAAAAATGATGCATGTCTGACCATGTCCAATGGCTTTTACTGCCTGTGTAAAGTTGCATTTTCGCAATCGTCAGTAATTTTTGTGAATTGGCTGGAAGCCTCGAGTGAGCAGAGCTTCTCAGAGTTTCTCAGGAGTGAGCAGAGCTTCTCAGAGCACAGAGCACGATTTTTTAACTAGGCCTAGTTCGAATAGCTTCTCAGAGCGCAGTGCGCGAAACTGTTATTTCGGAGGCTCGAAACATACCTAGTTTCTAGGGATGTGCGAATCCTTTCGAATCCCAAAATCTCGAATCCGAATCTCTTTTTTCCAGAAGCTCGAATCCGAGCTGAATCCGAATCCCGGTTGGAAAATCGAATCCGAATCCCAAAAAAAATCTCGAATCCGAATCCACTCGAATCCAAATGGGCTCGAATCTGAATCCTCCTCGAATCCCAGAATAGGGGTAGATGCCAACAGTACTTTTCTGCGGCGGTGTACAAATTTATTTGCACTATTTTCCAGTTTCCACATTATTTTCAAATCATGATTATCAATGCAACTGTTGAATGAAAAAATAATGTTTGAGTGGCAGTAGGCTATTATGAGATTGGTGGGAGGTTTTCTGTGTCAAGTTGAACATTTTTCTCCCATTTTATGTAGGTACCTACCATATTATGTAGATTCTAGGTACCTACTAGGTAGTAAGTAAAGTAGGTCTAGGTAGTAGGAGTGTACCGCGTGGCAAAAAGGCCTCACGCACGTTGCAAGTTCCACAGCCATCACTTTGTGGAATCCCGCATAAATTTGCTCACATGCTGCTCCGCGTAACTGTTCAATCGAGATGTCAGAGCATGAACTGGCTTCAAATTCAGGTCTGACAGGCGACAGACAGGGCCACAGAGCTCTGCGATCAGTGGATGCCTCGAATCAAATATCGAATAGAGGACATAAAAATTTAATTCGAATAGAGTTGAATTCTTGCCTGAAAAACTCGAATACGCATCGAATTCAAATAGGAAGTCGAACAATTTTCTGAAAATGACCCGACGCAGGTGCCTACCTACTTGTAACTCGTCACTCGATAGACCAATTAGGTTGTTTTCCTCTTTCGTTGTTCCACACACACAGGAAATCCGAGAACAGTCCCGTCTGGAAATCATCGAATAAAGTAGGTACCCACCTACATAGTTATCTTTCTCTGGTGATCATGGAATAAAGCAGGTGGCACCTCCTACCTACCTCAAGTACCTGACCATTTCTCTTGTAATTAGTGTACCTACCTATAAAGAATCCATCCATGCTTTGCATTTGCATTGCTCTTGTCTTTGACCTGGTGTCATAGGCTATTTCGGACAATGCTGCATCCATTTTCTAAGAGAATAGGAAAACCAAGCAAATGGAGCCGCAGCACAGGCTTAGATTTGTGCGTCTGCTTCTAATATGGGGAAACCCCTTTTGTGCATTGACTGTGATCGGCCGGTGTCGGTAGTTGTCATTAGCCGGTGTCGGTCACTGACAGCAGCTTCTGTCGGTCACTGATTCAGAAGCCGGGTCTGTAAGCAGCTTATTCAGCAGCCAGTGTCGGTCGAGGTCAGCAGCCGATGTTGTCGGTGTCAGCAGCCGTTGTCGGTCCTTGTTCAGGGTTGGAAAAAACATGTTTTTTCTTAAAAAACATAAAAAACGTTTTAAACATTTTTTAAAACGTTTTTTTTTTTTGTTTTAAACGTTTTCTTCATCTGTTTTTTTTTTCATTGTTTAAAACGTGTTTTAAACAGTTTTAACATGTTCCAAAAGCTGTCAATGCTAATTTTGCAATAATTTAGTGACAATGGTAGGCCTACTTTAAAAAGGCAACAATATTGGTCTTATTGATAACAATGTCAGAAAAACGTTGAAAATTGAGTAAATAAGCAAAAAGCATTTTTTTTTGTTTTGTAGATTGTTTCAGGCCGAAACAAAACATTTCAAACAAGTTGCGGTTGTTTTAAACATGTTTAAAACACGTTTAAAACACAATTTTGTTTTAATCAAACTGTTTTAAACAAGTCGTGGTTGTTTAAAACATGTTTAAAACAGATTGTTTTAAACAGAATGTGGTGAACCCTGAAGAAATGAATGTCGGCAACCAGTCGATATTGGTCACTGATTCAGCAACGGGTGAAGGTCGCTGATTCAGCAGCCGATGCCAGTCGCTGATTCAGAAGCAGGTGTCGGTCGCTGATTTACCTATCAGCCGGTGTCGGTCGCTGATTCTGCAGCCAGTTTCAGTCACTGATTCAGTAGTCGGTGCAGGTCGCTGCTGTCAGCAGACAGTTTCGCTCATTGATGTCTGCAGCTGGTGTCGGTTACAGATGTCAACACGTGTCCGTCTTTATCCAATGTCACTAGTGATGTCAGTCGCCAATTCAGCAGCAGCCGTGTCGTTTGCTGGTTCAATGGCTGGTGTTAATCGCTGATTCAGCAGTCGCTGCTGTTCGCAGAAGCAGATAGGTAGGTAGGTACCTGTGTCTCTCACTGATATCAACACAGCGGGCATCCTGTGATGTCCGATAGTCTAATGACACTATTCTGTTAGCCGCTTATGTCAGCAATCAATCAGCAGCTGGTATCAGCCATCAGGACACTTTTCAGGAGCCGATGTTGGTCTGATTCTGCATCGTGTCCGTCACTGGTTCAGCAGCCGGTGGGTTTTGGTCGCTGATTCAGCAGACTGTGTTGGTCGTTGTTTGACTGTTTGTTACCAGCAGACGGGTCTGCACCTGATGACAGCAGTTGTCGGTCGCTAATGTCACGTCGTCAATGTAATGCAGATAATACAAGATTGAGTCGAAATTGGAAGTCAGCTCTTGTTTTGAAAACTTTAAACTGAGAACACTCTCCTCTTGACGAAAGCAGTGTGTCAGAAGTCAAATCCACCAGATCCTTTTGGTATTGATACCTGCGTTTTGTGCGAAATGCTTGCTTATCCAATCCTGTTTACTTTTGGCAATTGGGTAAGCAAGCATTCCCAATATTTTCAAGCAAGCATTCCCATAGCAACAATTTCCCAGAAAAAAAAAATGTTTCCGACGGGATAGGTAGCCTACCTACCTTCCCTTTGACAGATCAGAGATCACTGATCAGATGACAACTCAGGTTTTGGTTATTGACATCTTTCCAGCGGCTGGGCCAATACCCAGCCTCCAGCCACGAGAAAGACAACGACCACAACCTGAGTTGTCAAAGGAAAGATAGGTATCCCGTCGGAAACAATTTTTTCAGGGAAATAAGCAAGGCTTGGTGTGTCGTGTTGTGTGCGTGCGTGTGTGGAGACACCAGCAGCAAACACCAGCATCAAAAACACCTTCCTTCGGGCGAAATTGGAGAACTTAATTCAGATGTAGGTAGGTAGTTGCTTCACCGATCAGCCCAGATTTTTGCTGACCTTACCCGCCCCCCCATCTAAGTTAAGCATGTTGTAGGTTTAGAGAGGGATTTTTTGCAATTTACTTATTCGCTCCCCCCTTTTTTCTTCTTCATTTTTTACTGAAATCACTGTTAGGGTACATGCATTCTGGTTTACCTGCATATTTGACCATGTTGGAATTTGGCTCGGCCACTGAATTTTGTTTTTGACAATATAGGTATAGGTATCAGACGCTGCTTTCAGCAGGTTATTATGCCACGAGGCAATCGTCAATGGAGAACAGCAAGTTCTCACATATGACAGCAAATGTCATCATATACCTGGGAAGGGGAAGGGAGGGAAGGGAAGGACACGCGACCGTCGGCTGCAATATTCGTAAGGATAGGAAAGGGTAGGTAAAGGAAGGAGGGGTGAGGAGGGTAGATATAGGACATATCATCGGAATGTGGACGGGGCCTAGTCATATAGCATTCAATACAGGCACACAACAGTCATACACACGCGACCCAAACAAGACCTCCCCTACCATCAGCATCAAGCCTGCAGCATTAACCAGCACACACGCACACCACAACATACCCATTCGCAATCTCAAATGAAAATATGCAAAAAAGCAAATAAAAGTTAGACATAGGTAGGTGAGAGAAAAGGAAGAAGGTAGGGAAATGACGAAATGAAGAAACAAAGCCAACAACATGAGATTAGATAGAAGAAAAAGAAGTAGAAGATAACACAGTTTGACCCACATAGGTTCCTAGGTAGTCTCGGAGCCGGAGCACTACATCGGGGGAATGGGTTCGCCTTGCGTCAGTCGCGCGGCGATAGCGCTGTCCGACAACTGCCGGTAAACTAGCGCAGGGAGTCACGGAAGCACCAGTGGCGTTCGCCAGCAGTACGCACACTCCCTCTTCCCAGCTGCATGAAAAAGGTTTGCACTGACCACGCAGAGGGGGGCCACCAACATGGGCCGCCGACTCCGGGCAGGTTCCCGGCTTAGGTCTGGGCATGAGTCACTGACCCGTTCCCTGACCTCATCTTTATCAACCCCTCGTAATGCACCGGATCGAATCTAATCCCAGGTCTAATTTGGGCCCCTAGGAGATAAGAGTAGTTTTCACTACGAATGCCAGAGAAAATAACAGATGAGGAACTTCAGGAAAAGGGTGAGTCAGAAAGGAATCCACCGAATTCTGGGATAGACGATTCCAGTCTACAATGGTTCTGGGAATGAAAGAATACTTAAAAATGTTCTTAGAAGGTTGATAAACGCGGATCTTGGAAGTATGGTCATAGCGACCAAAGTAATCGGGAAGAGCAAGGGTTCAGATAGACACGACCAGCCACCATTATGAGTAAAAATCTTACTTAGAGCTGACAACGTAAACTGAGAACGCCTATCGGAGAGTGAAGGCCAGTTCAGAGAGGAAAGCATCGAAGTCACGCTTAAATGGAGAGAAAAATCATTCTTGACGAAACGAGCAGCCCTACGCTGAATTTTTTCAAGCTCATCAACGAGGGAGATTTGGTACGGATCCCAGATTATGCAGGCATATTCGAGAAGTGGACGGACAAGTGAAATATAAAGTGTTTCCTTGGTTGAAGGTGAGCAGGATTTGAAAAGACGCCGAATTTTGAAGAGCAAAATTGGCATTGCGTGCAATGTTGGTAATGTGTAGTGTAGTTTCCAGGACAGATCAGATGAAAGTGTCACACCAAGATATTTGCAGGACAATGAGGTTGATAATGTTGTACCTGACGAAGGAAGAGCATAAGAAGACTGAAGAGGATGCAATTTAGTTGAGAACCTGACATGGGCACATTTTGATCCGTTCAGGCCAAGGCCCCAATGAAGGCTCCACGAGTCAAGGGAAGCAAGATCATCTTGCAACAAGTCGACATCAGAAACAGAGTGAATAATCTTGTAGAGGACGCAGTCATCAGCAAATAGCATTATTCTTGAAGAAGTTATGACGTCAGGAAGTTATATTTGATACCTGCTTGGAGCCTGTTCAATCTTAGGGCTGGGCGAATCTTGATTCGATTCGAGGATTCGATTCGAAAATTGCGAATCTTGCCAGATTCGATTCGAAAAGATGCGATTCGAAAAATGTGGCAAGATTCGAACCAGGATTCGAGATTCGAAGGAAAGGATTCGATTCGCAATGATTCGATTCGGGATTTGCGATGATTCGAAAAATATTCGAATCGAATCTCAAATCTTTTCAAATTTCCAAATTGATCCACAATCCCGCAGGCATGCCACAACATGGAACCAATTCTTGCTCACAAGTGTCACTGAGCAATGCCCACAATAAAATTTGCATTCACTATCCGGTAGGACTGTGTTAATCGTGGTTCGATTCGAGGATTCGATTCGAAAATTGCGCATCTGGCCAGATTCGATTCGAAAAGATTCGATTCGAGACATGTGGTGGGATTCGAATCAAGATTGGAGATTTGAAGAAAAGGATTCGATTCGAAAGGATTCGCTTCGAAATTGGACAACTGATTCGGATTCGATTCGAGATTCGAGACAAAGGGATTCGATTCGCAGGATTCGATTCGAAAGCCGATTCGCACAGCCCTATGTTCATTTTGAACTTTTCGGGACCCTGCCACTGCATAAATTATTAAATTTTGCAAGATGTGAACTGTTGCCAAGGTTCGTTTTGTTTCCATTCTTTTATTCCATTCGTTTTATTCCGTTTTTTGACTTGTTTTGTGTAACGGAGAGAGACCACAGGGGGAGAAAAACAGCCTTCGGACTTTCAAAAGCTAAGGTACCTATCAAAATATTGAGATCACCAACCTCTTGAATCAGGTTCTGCAAAAACTTCTTCCCTCATTTGGATGATGTAACACCAAGGGTCATAGTTTGAGGTAATAGCACCAAACCTCTCAAGTAAAAATCGAACTATGAACACTAGGCATCTAGGCATGCCATACAAATGATCTGACTTTCATAATCAGCCAAGAAAGCTAGAACCTAGTTTTTATTCAATAGTATAAAGGGAAAAAACAATTCTTAGGTAGCACAGCTCATCGTTTCAAGTGAGGAAAGGATAGTGAGCTCACTGCAAAGGATCAAACAAAGACCGCCTTCTGGATAAAAACTCCTCTGGCCAGAGAGCACAAACACAGAACAGATTAAAACTCCTAAGAAAATATGGCACAGAACAGTGTGAATAAAATGAAAGTGAATGATGACTAGATAACAGGTACATGAAGTTTAATTGCACAACTGGTGGTACACAGAACATCCTCAAAGGAACAATTGATCGGGTGAAGACTCAGGACTCCATGTCCATGTGTTTGATAAGTCCCCTTCACAGAGATGTGCAATTCAGGTTCTTCAAAGAAGGAAAGTCCATCCAGTGAACGTCAGAAACATGCATCACAACTCTTCTGACAAATGTGATGCCTTCTTCCAAGAATGTTGGCTGCGGTGATGTGTTGGACTCTACCGGTGACACTATTTTCACCAAATTGAAAGACTCAAGGAAACAATATTCCCTGCAAATGTGGCTACCAACTTTTGAGCAAAATGACTTTCATCCTTCTCTGCATATGCAAGCTGCAATTATTCTTAAGGGAACAACATTTCAAACAGTTTGAATGAGGCTTCTCAAGGAAACAATGTTTCACCCTTTCGGTGACAAGTGGGTCCCAACCCTTCCCTCCTAGAGAAGTGGGAAAAGAAGAGTTTGTAATTTGAGTAGCCATAAACAGAAACCTACCTACCTAAACAATAAATCCTATAACATGTTTGGGACAGTACCTACATGAATGCTACATGCCCCCCCCAACGCTGACAATGCACCACCGTGCATGATGAAGAAAAAAAATCAAATTTTTTCTTTCTTCATGCTACAACCACACAAAACCAAAAGAAAAGAATGAAACAAAATGAAAAGAAAAAAAAAACAATGAAACAAGAAATGGGCTCCCAACCTGCCCTCAGACCCAAACCAACACCGGTAGCCAATATCACCCCTGCAAGTCACAATTTCCACTCATAAACGAGCGGCTTTGCAGAGGTAACACCAACCAAAATCCGGGACCAGTCAAGATCCTTAAGCAAGCCCCCATTTCCACCATGGCGACTCCTCACACATGTATTAGGTTGGGTACCAACCTGCACCATGGTACACAAAAATTGATCTGCAGAACAGATCAAAACAAAACCCAACCTAAAGCAGAAACAAACAACCAAAAGTATGCACACTTTCACCAAAGGAAATGGATCTACCTTGCATCATTTCTCCAAGACCAATCAGCTACTATCCTCCGCACCAAGTCCACAACCACTGACGGAAACTCCTGCCCATTACTTAAAGAATCACTCAACAACAATGTAGCTGCAATGACCTCTTCCATTGTATGACCATGTATTACCTCACTCAACATCTCTTCTGAAAACGTGGCAAAAGGATATAAAAGCTTAAAAACCTGGCCATTCGAAACCTGAGTACACGGAAACCGATTCTCACAAAACATATTCAACAAATGACGAGCAATACTACAATAATCCTCATACGAGCAAGACAAAGCCAAAACCAAAACCAGATGAGCAAAACCAAAAATCCAAGCAGAATCTCCGGAAGCCTTATTCTCCTCAAATTGAAATACCTGAGCAAAACCGTCATACATGTTGAGATCAGCATCAACATCTACAAGAGCCACAAAAACACTGTCTGAATGAACTTCACAAACTCTATCCTGGCAAACCTGTTTCTTTGAAATCCTATAGTTCAATGCTTCTGGAGAAACAACTCGACTGAAGTAATCAACTAAAACATTCTGCTTGCCTGGACAATGCTTCAACACCATGTCATATGAAGAGAGTTTGATCGCCCATCTGCCTATTTTCCCTCTCAATGTTTTGAATGAATGAAGATACGTCACTGCTGTATTATCCGTGTAGACCTCAAATTGTTCATCCTGAAGAAAGGTATGAAATTTCTCAATAGCCATAACCACTGCATATAACTCACTAACAGTTGACGGCCAATTCCTTTGATATCCTTTCAAGCATTTGCTATAAAAGGCAACTGGATACTCCTTTCCAAGATTGTCCACCTGGCTAAGCATAGCTGCTATGGCTACTGAGGATGCATCAGTTGTTAGTCTGTACTTCCGACCAGAAACCGGGATGTACAAGGCAATTTGTTCTGCTAGAACCTTCTTCAAGGCATCAAATGATACTTGCGCTTCTGCATTCCATCTGAATTTCTTCGGTGTGGACCCTCTTCGCAATTGATTCAGAGGTTCCATCAGATCCGATGCACAAGGTATGTGTTTAACAAAAAAACCCACAGCACCCAAAAAACTCTGTAACTTCTTCACAGTATCTGGAACTGGAATGTCCAAGATAGCCTTCACTTTATCAGGATTTGGAGTGACCTTTCCCCCAGAAATGACGTGCCCAAGATATTCAACACTTTTTGTTGCAATATGACATTTTTTGTTCAACGACACACCACTCTCCTGCAAAGCAAACAATACTTGAGCTAAATGCACCCTGTGTTCTTCTAGATTTTTGCTGAAAATTATTATATCATCAATGAAAGCCACTGCATAATGTCTGTGTGGATGCAAAATTTTATTGATAGCTGCTTGGAAAACCGGAGAACTATTCTTCAAACCTGCATCATTCTCAATGGAGAATACTGACCAAATGGCGTCACAAAAGAACACATATCCCTTGTTGCCTGATCTTTGATAGGTATATTGTAAAAACTGTCCGATATATCCAGAAGCGAAAATACCTCAGACCCAGAGAACATCCTAAAGATGGAGTCAGGTCTACGAAGTGGCGAACAAACCGAGACCGTCTGTTTATTAAGCTTCTTGTAATTGATTGTGAGCCTATACTTCCCTGGTTCCTTCTTCTTGACAAGAATAACTGGAGCTGCATATGGAGACTGACTGGGTGCAATGAGATTCTGATCAAGTAACTTCTGAACAATCTGTTCTAACACCTCCTCCTGTTGAGGGCTCATTGGATATGGCGCAAGCCTGATTGGATCATTCCTCACAAGTTGTATCTTGAATTCACTATCCTGAATGCACCCAATCTCTTGCCGGAACAGAATGGAGTGCTGCTCCAAAATGTGCTTGAAACCTGACAATTCCTCAGCGGACAGAGCGTCTCCAAACCTAACATCCTTAAGAGTATCACTATACATGTCAACATCCCTCAGGTATGACGTGTCTGAATCAATTGTGATAGCAGCCACAAATCCTTGGCATCAAAGTCCAATGACTCCTCTCTACCCACTTTCTCAACTACATCTCTCTGTATCATGTGGCAATGTGTTGTGTTCTCCTCCTGTTCCCTTGACAAACAAAGCAAATCATAGCTCTTTCCTGCAACAGTATACATCTCTTTCTCAAAGTCCAAAACAATCTGAAAATGCCTAATTATGTTCAAACCAACAATGAATCTCGCTGAAAGTTTATCCAAAACAAAAATGTGAAGCCTGCTCTCTCTCCATGCAGAGTCAATGACAACTGAATACAACCCCTGTATTGACACTCTTGTTTGGTAAAGCTGGCAAGACTCAATCTAGATTGTTGAAGAGGAAGATGACCAAAATACTTGTGATAAATATCATATCGCATCAAAAAGAAACCGGACTTCCTGTGTCTACTAGAGCAGGAAATGATATGCTACCAAAATGGAGAGGAAGCATGGGATATCCCCTTTGACCATTCTTTCCACCAAAACCGACACGTTTGCTTTGCCTGTCCTCACATCTGATACCTTCCGTTTCCCCAATATCAGACTGCACATGAGAAACTTCATCCACCTCCCCATCACTGATCTGTGGAATCATACTGGCTCCATCAGTGACCCTACCATCCTTCAAATCCTCTTCACACCCATCACATTGTTTAGCCACCAGATTGACTTCAACACACTCTCTAATAATTGTCTCTGGCTCCCTAGTCTCCAAAGAATCATCTTTAAACAACTGCACATCCATTCCGTGGCTCCCAAATATTCATTTATATCCACTTGCGGCATTCTGCTCCTCACATCACATCATCGACTTGAGCCTGAACCTCCTCAGTTGCACGTTGAACAGTCTTTGGTCGCAGAGCAACATGACCACGATCGCCGAATGGCTTACGATAGGATGCAAAAGAATGGGCTTCTCTGAATCTCTTCTTCACCTTGATGAATGCCTCATTCATTCAAAACATTGAGAGGGAAAATAGGCAGATGGGCGATCAAAACTTCTTCATATGACATGGTGTTGAAGCATTGTCCAGGCAAGCAGAATGTTTTAGTTGATTACTTCAGTCGAGTTGTTTCTCCAGAAGCATTGAACTATAGGATTTCAAAGAAACAGGTTTGCCAGGATAGAGTTTGTGAAGTTCATTCAGACAGTGTTTTTGTGGCTCTTGTAGATGTTGATGCTGATCTCAACATGTATGACGGTTTTGCTCAGGTATTTCAATTTGAGGAGAATAAGGCTTCCGAGATTCTGCTTGGATTTTGGGTTTGCTCATCTGGTTTTGGTTTTGGCTTTGTCTTGCTCGTATGAGGATTATTGTAGTATTGCTCGTCATTTGTTGAATATGTTTGTGAGAATCGGTTTCCGTGTACTCAGGTTTCGATGGCCAGGTTTTTAAGCTTTTATATCCTTTTGCCACGTTTTCAGAAGAGAAGAGATGTTGAGTGAGGTAATACATGGTCATACAATGGAAGAGGTCATTGCAGCTACATTGTTGTTGAGTGATTCTTTAAGTAATGGGCAGGAGTTTCGTCAGTGGTTGTGGACTTGGTGCGGAGGATAGTAGCTGATTGGTCTTGGAGAAATGATGCAAGGTAGATCCATTTCCTTTGGTGAAAGTGTGCATACTTTTGGTTGTTTGTTTCTGCTTTAGGTTGGGTTTTGTTTTGATCTGTTCTGCAGATCAATTTTTGTGTACCATGGTGCAGGTTGGTACCCAACCTAATACATGTGTGAGGAGTCGCCATGGGGAAATGGGGGCTTGCTTAAGGATCTTGACTGGTCCCGGATTTTGGTGGTGTTACCTCTGCAAAGCCGCTCGTTTATGAGTGGAAATTGTGACTTGCAGGGGTGATATTGGCTACCGGTGTTGGTTTGGGTCTGAGGGCAGGTTGGGAGCCATTTCTTGTTTCATTTGCCCTTTTTGTTTGTTTCCTTTCTTTTCCCTTTTTGGTTTTGGGGTGGGTTGTTATCATTGAAAAAGGAAAAAGTTAAGATTTTTTTTTTTCCCAATCATTAGGTGGGTTTGCCAATTTGTAATTTGGGGGGCCTGTTTAGGTTCCCAGAACTCCCTCGGTAATTTTTTGGTTAGGTATATCATTCCCTTGGGTTGGTAGGTTTTTTTCCTGGCCTAAACTTAAACTCTTTCTTTTCCAAAATTCCAAGGAGAAAGGTTGGGCCCCAAAAATGGCCGAAACTTTTTCACTTTGAAGGGAGCCCTTATTATTTACTCTTAGCAACCAACCTTGGTGAAATAAATTTCATCCGCCCAACGTTGGGCCAAATGGTTGAAACTGATGCTTTTTGGAGAGATGATGGTTCCTAAGACTTTTTGGAGATCAGTTTACTACTGCCTACAACGTAGAGATGTGAGACAAATATGTTTTCAATTCCAGAAGCCAACCAATGAGAAATATGGATCTTTGAAGTTAGGAGATTCATGCAGCAGAGTGAACATTTGTCGAATGCAATACCCAAACCTGATCAGACAGTGCCAAGTTAACAACATTCAGTGGCTCAGTGCCATAGCCCATTTCTATGTCTGTGATATATTAGCTGGTCCATTTTCTTGTTTCACTTTTATTGTTCGTAACTAATTTTACCCATTTAGTGCAACACTGTTTCTTAGAGTTTTTCCCCTGGTGTTTTAAAATTGCTTTTGTGTCTGCTTGCTTTTTGCTTCCTTGGCTGGCCAAGTGGTTGTTTTAGTCACTTTAGTTGTTTTTTAGCTGTTGTTTTGGTCACCCGCCATAGCTTGGTTTCCTCAGTCGATCGATATTATGTACCTAACGCCTTTTTGTCTTCTCATTATTACCCTGAATAAAATTAGGTATCAGCTGCTATAGCACAATGGAAATGAAATAACTGAGAGTAGGATTAGGTAGGACATAGTCTCTTGCTTGGGCTGTGATTTTTGCCCCAGTATTCTGCTTTGAGTGTGATCCACGTGTATCAGATGCCCATCATTCCCAGAGAAGAAAGAAGCGAACAACTGCAGAGGTTGGTGATCTCAACACTATTTGATAGGTACCTTACGCTCTTGAAAGTCCCAATTTCTACTACCTTCACCCCCCATGCTCTCTACCGTTACAGGGCCCAATGGAAAAGTGTCAGATGGAAAAGTGGGGTTCAGTCAATTTTC
>JASGXE010018320.1:0-10123 GCA_030068105.1 Sinentomon sp. SZTP_YWyxl
CATTTATGTCAGAAAGATTACCTATATGGGTTCCTTCTCTGCCATCTGACATACAATATTCTTGCGGAGTGACATGCGAAAGATGAATGCGTGGGCAAATATTTATAAAACCTTTTTCCTCTGCAGAAAAAAAGGGGGTTGAATAAACAGAGAAAGAAAATGAACGATATCCATTTTCAGGCGGGGGCAGGAAAAGGTTGAAATAAGATATCACCAAATACTCGTATGTGGAGTCAGAGATATCCTCCGTCGAGTTCCGCTCTGTCTCTCTCCCTCTCTGAGTCATCAGGTAGGCGGTGTGATTGGCCAATTGCCCGGTTCGCCTAAAGTTCGGTTCGCATAAATTGACTTGGAATATCTTCATTTTCTCAATCCTCCTTCCCTTCTGCTCACACTGACAGCATCCCGCCAACATCATTTGTTTGGCCTCGGAATCCCGTATCGCCTTTTGTAAAGCACACCTTTGGACGTGTGCATGGTCTTTATGGAGACTGCAATCACCACCTGCTCTTCCATGCATGGCAAAAATCCGAGAGTTATTCCTTTAGGACATTCCTTCTGATGAAAGATGTAGTTGCGGTGAAGTTGGCCCCCTGTCCAGTGTGTTATTGCTTCAACACTAAAACGTCTTTCTCAATTGTTTGATGAGTAACATGGCAGGGCACAGGCCCGCTTCAAAGTCTATCCCCCTTCCACCTTCACTGCAGGCCTAACTGTCCTTTCAAAGCACGCGAACAGTCATGTCTACCAAAGGTGAATTGCCAGCCGACAGTATGTTAATGTGATCATTTGTGGAGAAAAATTACAATTGAAGGAAAAATGAGGGACTCGTGTCTCTCTTATTCAAGTCTCTCTTGTTAGTGATATTGTTGAAAATCATCATAAAACCCACGCCAAAATGCCATTCTTACTTTCGCACTTGGAGCGCATTGTCCTCTGTTTGACACACACCTGCAAACAGGAGAAAGGAGCTGCTGCCTTTTAAACCTATCCGTATATTGTTTCTCTGATGATAAACCCAACAGCAACAGGCAACAAACAAGAGATATATGCAAAAACGAATCGCCTTCCTGCGATCCATTATAGAAAATTAACTTTATAAGCGGAAAATGTTTAAGATACTTTTTTGATTGAGGGGTTTTACGAGTACATATTATTGCCAAGGAAATGCCTATAGGAGTTTAATTTAGACAATTGCTTTCATTTTTAGCCCAATGCTCCTACACAAAAGGCCATTAACCTTACACACCCCACGTCAAGTTCTTCGATGTGCTATAGGGTTCATTATACATCTCCTGCGCTACGAGTGTTTAAAATCGATGGCAACATGCATCGCCTAACATCATGGCATTCGTGTAAGGCGTGAAACGGCATCAAGCCCTGTTGAAATTGGACGTCCATTTATTGATTACGTCGCTACACCTTCAAAATTTTCCTCTGTTCGAAGAGATTGGTGGCCCTCTCTGTGTTCAATCGATAGAAGTTAAGCCAAATCAGCAATTTCTTTTTCCGCAAAGATACCGGCCTCCAGATAATTCAGTTTGAACTCACATTTTTCCCAGTCGAACATTAGATCTTCTGCTAAAAAACGAAGGAATAATAATTCCATCGAGGCTGTCACCGATTCAGTTATAGAAACCCGTTTTACATACGAATATATCTTAGCCTACTTTGATCCCACCACTTATTTCTGCATTTGATCATTATTTGACTTCTTGCGGCGCTATATTCTTCACTCATTTGAGAGCCGTTGTGGAATTGCCTCCATGTGGAGTGCATTCCAAAAACACTGACAAACGAAAATACCCTTCCTCATGCCCATGTGGATCAGCTTTCTTCAATGACTAAATGGGATACGATCCCTCATTCCCCGGATATGTATGACCCCACAAAGTTCCAAAAATGGCTTCAAAGGGAGGCCAAGGGGGCTGAAACTGTTTTCATTCTCAAAGCCGGCCATTCACAGGAGACAAAAAATCCATGATCGTGGTTTTTTTAGAAAAGAAATGCTTGATTTTATTAATTGAGAATGTTTAGATAAATAAAAAAATCTTTAGAAAGCTAGGGTTTGCGCACATAAGTGATCAGTTTTCATAATTGCAAATTCAAGCACCAGGCATATTTAAGCACCTCCAGGTACTGTTGGAAAAGGGAAAACAGTGACAGCTGAATATGTAGGTTCAAAAACCATTCTGTAATTCAGGTACCATAACCATATCGCAGTCGGCTTCAAAAGTTTTGCTCGTCGAACAAAATTGTAGTATGCTTACCGGTCGTGCAATGACAGTTCTCGTTCCATCACGGTAAGAAAGTTTTTACCTGAATATTCCGATTTGTCAACTGATCAATAATTTACTTGCCGTTGCACCGCAAGTGAAGTATTCACATAGCAGAACCTGAAAATAAGAATTAAACGTTGATTCTGACGAAATTGGCAACTTGCAGTTTTAGCGCTCATGCTGGAAAACAATGCTCCAAAGTTCGCCTTGTGGATGCCCAAACGATTAGAGAATACGACGTAGCAAAATGTTACACTGAATTCGTGGCAATTTTCCACGATTTTTGTGGCAATGCCACCAACTGGTATAACAGATGCAAGAATTCCGGGAGAATACCACCAATCTGGTTGCGAGACATCAAAATCTGTCACCTTTTATGGTCAAACACCACATTGTGGAAAAGTGCATTTACGAATTTACTGTAGACATCTTTTGCCAATTTTGTGACAATTTTGTGGCTTCGATATCAGGCGGTTCCAGTAGCGCACAATTAAATATTTTGTCCTTCAACTTTTTTGTTGTAGTTATGCCTGCGTAAACAGGGTGTCCCGTAAATCAACAACCGAAATTTCACAATGGATTCCCCAAGACCATACAAATCGAACTTAATCAGGGGAAAAAAGTGATCCGACCCCTTATTACTGAGTTATGCCCCCCCCCAAAACCCCCCAAAATGGACCCTTTTGGGGTATTCATGGGGAGGTAAGATTTCAACCTAGAACTGTCAAATTTTCAGGACAGGTTCTATGAAACGAGTAAAACAAAAAATGTTCAGCAACGAAAAACCGTCCGAGCCTCCAATTCCACGCAGTGCCCCCAAAAATCCAAAAAAGCCCAATTTGGGGTTGTTTTGGGGAAACTGAGATATGGAGATTGATGGTCGTCGCATAAAAGCCATTTTTCGCAGACAGATTTCCAAAGATACACGGAACAAAAAATTTTCAGTGGAAAAAAGTCCCAGGACCCTCCATTTCCACGCAGTACCTACTCAAAAACCGCTAAAAAGCTTCTCGTTCCTATTAGGGGGTTATGTTACGGTTATGTTGTGCGTTACCATACACTCATAACCCCCTGGGAACGTGAAGCTTTTTAGCGGTTTTTGAGTAGGTACTGCGTGGAAATGGAGGGTCCTGGCTTTTTTACAGTGGGACTTTTTACGTAGAAGGTAGCGAAAACAATTTTTCTGAAAAATTTAGCTGTAAAATAATTATGGATGCGTCAGGATCAACGACGTCAGGATGATATCAAAATGATGCAGTAGATCATCCTTTCCAGTGTTTGGGCTATGTCGGCCATGTGTAGGCCTAACAAGACGAATGCGTGGCCCTTCGTGATTATGGCGAGCTGCGATGTAAAACGATGGAATTCGCAACATCCACGCTCCAAATTTCAGCGTTTATTCAGCGTAGCACTCCACGATAGAAACAACATGGATTAAAATTCCATTACGAACTGTTTTTAAAGGGATTATATCGCATCCCTATAGTGATGGTCCATGCCCCCTCCCCCAGTTTATAGTTTTTCCGCGGTGAGTCTTCAATTGCCATTAAAGTAGGTGTTGTGAACATACAGGGTGTCCCGTGATGTGTGCTCCAGGAAAAATGATGTACTCGGCTCTCACTGCGAAAATTCTCTGCGAAAATCTCACTGCGAAAATGTGCGAAAATTGCCTCCGGGCCCCCATTGCCATATTACGCCCATAGCCACATGGCCAGCCGGTTGCCATGATAAAGAGACGCTATTCACCGGTTTTCGGGCATTCCGATGGAAATGGGGGGTCGCAGCATTTTATTCATTGAACATTTTCTGTTCCTTGTAGGTACTTTTGGCAATTTGTTCGAAATATGGCGTTTATGCGGCGATTCATACCATCATTTATATCATATCGCAGTTATCCCAAAACAACCACAATTTGGGTTTTTGGATTTTTAGGTGCACTGCGTGGAAGGGGAGGTTCGGTGGTTTATTTTGTTACTTGATGAATGCTTTATGTTTCGCTTGTTCCGTAGAACTTGTCCTGTTTAAACAGATTTTGAATGAAAAAAAATAAAAGTCGTCTGTTTTCAAGATTAATCTGTAATAATTGCTTTCATTTGTACACAGAGAGTTTTTACAAAGTTTTCGACAAATTGACCATCTTTAAAAATGACACAACAATTATTTTCAAAAATGTGAATTTCTCAGAACAGAAGACAAATGCACAAAAAACGGCAAAGGAATGTTGCTCCTGTCATGAGGGGAATTTGCACTTGTGCCGCTGTGATAACCCAGCTGTGTCCAAAACCGATAGCGCACCTTTCCTTGGATAAAACGAACACCAAGGTGATTAAAACAACTTATCTTTTTTTTTTAATCGAAGGAGGATCCATTCATTGAAATGAAGGTACCGCCTCGTTGGCAGATGGTTTGATATTGACTGCTTGCACTTCAGCTTGCATTCTGACAGCACTCAGCCCCAAATGTACAATCAACTGGATTCTCCAATCCTGACTCATTCATCAGGTTTCTCGGGATCACAGCTTTGGTGATTTGGGTGAGACTGCCCCAGTCAATTAACTGAAAGAATATACATTGGGAAATCAACGTAGAGCAGGTAACCCCTGGTTATTGTGGACTTGACTGAAACATACTCATTCGACCCACTCAACTGAACTTTGAAGATATTAAGAGGGTTTGAACAAATCCATGACCCCTTCACCTCAACACAAAAGGTTACAAAAGGTTAGATTGTAGTAAGATCGGAACGACAATCCGAAGAAGACACTCCAATTGGGTCACTCATTAGTTCTAAAAGACTTGCTTTAACAAGCTTTCCATAAGAGAGAATGTCGAGATTAATCGAAGGAATTGAAAACATTATGACAAAACATTTGATTCACGACATGACATGATTTCAACAAAATATTTCTTTTCCCCATTCACACAACATGAAGTTATTGATAAGGTTCAACAAAAAAACCAAAGTCGTGAACACTGAAAGCCGCAAGTCTGACTTTTTGAGGGAATTCCTTTTATCGAGAAAAAAAACCAACATGGAATTTTTCATGATATCCAAAATTAAGGATTTGTTGTGGACTTACCTCCTTTTCAAACAGGAGTTTTCAGACACAAAAGATATGACACCAAAAATCGTAAATTCGAAAGAACTCGATTCTCAGATGAAGTTGAGAGAGCGTGCTTCAGCTTCTGGCAAACACATGTTAGCGACTGACTCCAGAGAACTTGAAGACCACGAGCGCTGTGGCCAAAAACTCCCCAACTTGTTCTTGCTGGAAACAATAATATTTCGCAGCTGCATTTCGTGATGGCGACAGAACCGCCGTGGGTATGCGTTCTGCTGATCTCATCTGGTATGATTCCAGAGAACAGAGATGATTGGTGTCAAATTGCTACGTTATACGTTAAACCTGAAAATTTGACTGTTCTACGGTGAAATCTCACCACCCCCAAGAATACCCAAAAGGGTCCATTTTTGGGAACTTTGGGGCACAACATGGAAATGGGGGCCCGGAGCCATTTTTCTTACTGATTCAAGTCGATTTGTTTTGCCATCAGGAACAGTCGAGTAGGCCTATCTAAGGTTTTCCTGGATCATTTCCATCAGGACACCCTGAAAAGACAACACCCCTGAATGTTCATATCCAACAAAGTGTTCACAGTAGACTATGATATCTTCTCTCAGCTTCAAAAGGATAAACAAATTTAAGATGTGGACGATGAATCGTAAACCTTTTCCCAATGTGTCCCTGTTCAACTTCCGAACTATTTGCCATTGAAGGCTGATCTTCCCCAACAACTGATTTCAGAGGGGCTACATTGTGTCGCGCCCTGTCATTAAAGCATGCAGTCAGCCTATGACCATAGGCCAATGCATACACAGGGTAGCCCAAATGTCTTTGGCCATAGGGAAAATATGAATTTGCTATTTTTATCATATTTTCTGATGTGAAACTTTTTCTAGCTCAAAGCACGGATGTAGCGGAGTTCGCTTCCAGCGCTCGTTGAAGCTGACATTTTTCTGCTCCGCCAGCACATCTGTCTAGTTGCGTCAACCACTGTTCAAACTTCGTGAATTTCAAGCCACTGTCCAAGCCGAATTTTTCGTTCATCTCGTTCCTGCATTTAATCAAAGCGTGTGTTGCGACGAAATCACCATGGTTCGGCCGAAAAAGAACTCCACAGTTCCTGCACCGGACTCTGACGCCCTGTTCTGCTTTGCAAATTCGAGCGAAAACACCCTCCAAATTCTGGAGACATGCTGTTGTGCAATTTGCAACGTGATTCCTGTGCCAAATGGTTTCACACAGAGTGCCTTGGACTGACATCTTCAAGTGTGGTGGCCGTCTACTCCTGTCCATCATGCATTAAAGACCTCTCCGTCAAGGTCGAGAGTTCCTCGAAACAGTTCGCTGAGCGTTTGGGCCAAATCGAAGCAAATCTATCTGGTCGGGTTATGGAGCTTCGCAGTGACGTTGATGAACTTAAGTCGTCGTTCAATGCTCTTCCCAAGTCTCCAGACACGGGAATAAACGCTCAAGAAATAGACTCTCGTTTCGGAAATATAGACTTGACCATCGGAGAACTTTTATCACAAATTGAGCAACTCAATGCCTGGAAGGACTGTGCAGCAGCTGCTTCAAAGTCACCAGTTGACGCAAGCTGCCATAATTCCAATCCCAACCAGTCACCAACGCTATCCAGCCAACTCTCCACATCTGACTTGCCGCCCCAGCGGCTTGTCGATCCACCCCCGGTGCGACATCAAACAGACTCCATGAACGAACATCCGAGTGAAAGAAGAGTGCCGATGGAGTCTTTCGAACGCCCAGCGACGAGCCTTTCCACTGCCGAGCGTGATACTCGTCGACATCCTCGTGTGCTTCAATATGGCCGCTCTGGGGCCTCTACAATTGTACTTGGTGATTCGATCATCAAGTATACTGCAGGCAAGCTGGACATTCCGAACTATGCTCACTACTGTCTTCCTGGTGCAACCCTGCTTGATATTGCCAGATTCTTGTTGGACCAAAGGGTGCTCCATGCTCACACAAAGCTCGTCATATTCAATGGAGGTACGAACAATCTCGGGAGAAATCAGAGCCTGCCAGCCTTCATGCGGGAGTTTGACTTTCTCGTGCAAGTGATTCGAAGTTTGGCTCCTGGTGCAAGAATTGCGTACGCAGCAATCACCGATCGGGAAGACATCCACAGCGAAATAATCAAAGGCTACAATCGATGCATGTTTCATTTCTGCCGAAACCACCAGATCCAGTTTGGCGACATGAACTTTGTCTGGAGGTCTATCTGGATTAGTCGAGACGGTGTCCATCTGTCACGGTCCGGATCCTCTCAACTGTGCCGACTACTGAATGGACTGTACCATCTGATGAGGGCTGATCAGCGCAGATTACGATCTGACGAGATGCTGGTAAACACGCATTTTTTAATGTAATTTTTTCCTTCCGCTTCATTTCCGCATTCTCATTCTTGCTCCAGCTTTTCCATCACTTTTTATTGCTGTGGGCATGCCACTTTTTGAACGTGATCCAGATTCAGGTTCAATTTTTCCATTTCTTATCTGATTGGCGAACTTCGGGCCTTGCAATTAATCGGCAGAGTGGGTCGCTGTCAAGGCAATTGCAAATTATTGATATGTCGGTCACAGCCCTCACTTTTCCCATTTTTTGCAATGTCCGTGAAATTCAAAATTCACTCGCACCTCTGCTGAGCATTTTTCATTCACTGCTGCTCACTGCCTGTCAGTCCCGCCATGGACTTTTTGTGGCTTGTTTGTTCAACTCGGAAGTTTTTGCCGCGCTTCTGCTGGGTCAACAAATTTTCCTGAGTCGGAATGCAATGTCTTCAACTTCATTGTCCTTTTCTTCATCTTCCTGTCCTGGAACTCAACCTGTACATATTCCCCCCTCCGGTGTTCCAAAGCCGTTGTTTACAGAGCATCCCGACTCTCAAAAGTTTGTTGTTTACAACTGCAATTGCCGGTCTCTCGTCCCCCTTCACAAGCGAACAGAGCTCAGGAACGCTCTTCAGGCCCATCAAATTGATGTAGCTGTACTTTCTGAAACTTGGTTGCACAGTGAGATAAACAGTTCTGAAATCTTTCCTTCAAATTTCTCTGTTTTTCGTTCTGATCGCCAAAGCCGCGGCGGCGGGGCTCTTGTGGCAGTTGATTCCTCTCGGGTTTTTTGTTCATCATTGCCGGATTTAGTTACAACTCTAGCGTCATCCTCAAACACTAATGTCTTGGAGTTAGCTGGCTGTGAGATCATCTTGCCACAATATCCTCGCTCCCGCAACTTCCTTATTGGTGTCTATTGCCCTCCAAACGCTGGACCTAATAGCTTCTCCATTCTATTCGATGTTCAAGCTTGTTCTGATTCTGTTAGCGTGACACTTCTTGCAATTTTATCCTTGCTAAAAATATATGGTGTTCTTGGCGGTTATCATTGGCCTTATGGGAGATCGTGTTGCATACCTGCAGGGGCAACTTCGCAGGGGCAAATGCGAACGTGTGGCGTTGGTGTATTGCGGGTTTGCATATGATTTCAGGGGCTCCAACCTTTCGCAGAAGCACCGCGTTTCCGCCGCGTCGCGCTGCAGGGCCACGCCGGTGCGCGTGTGAGCCTCGAGCGATCCGGAGAATCCTTCCGCCTCGCGCTGCACACCCAGGGGTCTCCCGACTGCACGAGGTCCCCTCCCGTTCGAGGATTGCCATGCAAGGTGGTACTTTCTGATCTCCGGCTCCAGAGGCTCCGGTTACCGATTCAGCTGTGCAAATTTTCGCGTCGGGACAAAGGCACGGAAGGAAGTCAAATCTGCTGACCTCGGGCACCACAGACTGATGTATGTTGTGGCAGGAATGCGCCGGCTGCCAAGATTGTATGCACAGGGACCAAACAGCGAAGAGCTGCAGGATCCCTGATCGAGGGAACGGTCTGCGAGTGGGACATGCGCCAACTCGTATCTGTCATTGCATTCCGTTTCGAAAAGAGGTGGGCCGGAATCTCCTTCTGCCCCAACCCCAGGTCTGCAGGGAAAGGAAAGCTCTGCTTTGAAATACGAGTTCACGAGTGGATTCGTTCAACTCACGAATACGTATGTATGTGCCATCGCCGTCGGTCCCCGTCACCTCGTTGTGCCCTCCTCAATGTCCCGGGAGGTAAATGAACTCTGTGGTGAACCTCTGACTATCAAGCATAGGTAGACTGCAGCGATGATCCGCTGAGACATTCAAAACGGTGCATGTGTCAACTTTGGGCGGTGAATCCCGTATCTCCTCTGGCAGCAGATGGACAAGAAGGATTGCCTGTCTGGAATTGATCTGCCGAAGGTACAGATATGAAATCAATTCTGCTCCTTCTGGCATTTTGAATGGATTGTTGGTTTGATGTTTTAAGTGGGGAGGCATCTTCCAGGCCGCGTGGGAGATCGAAAGGGCAGCTTGGCAAGGTGGATGTACAAATGCAAAAACGAGATCTTTGAAGTTGCTTGCAAAATGGTGCGAAAAAGCCGTCAGCGAACAAAATTAATTTCTTTTCTGTACGCAAGGATCAAGGTACATCAGAATCAGCGGAAGCTCCGAAGCATAACTGTGCTTGCAGTCTAATAATTGAAGTGGTGGGTGTTGTTGCTCACCTGCTCAACCCCTTCCCAACCCGTGGGGTCAGAGTGCAGTGGACCAGATTCATCGCCGGGTCTCTGGATCACCTTGCAAGAGGCTCTCATTCCTGCGTCCTTCAGTTGTGATCTCGGAATTTGTGGATTGTACTCTGCACTCTGCACCTTGCTCCTTCATTGCTCTGTGAAAATCGCCTGCACGCATGGCC
>JASGXE010018322.1:0-13818 GCA_030068105.1 Sinentomon sp. SZTP_YWyxl
AACTTTGCCTCCCAGGCCTCATATCATATCCCTGCATTGATATCATCATTTTGAAATGGGTATGCTTTCATTTTCCATTTTCTCTACCTTCAGGTCTATTATCAAAAGTTGAAGCACATGGTGCTTGACAAGATGCATGCTCGTGCAAGAGGGCCGAGGGCTGTTCTGACCCGTCAGCCGACCGAGGGACGCTCTAGAGAAGGTGGACTGAGGCTGGGAGAGATGGAAAGGGACTGCCTGATTGGCTACGGAGCCAGGTTTGTTTACGCTTGTTTGGACTTGTGTTTTTTTTGGCTCGATGCATGAAATTTTATCCAAAGCAGTCGAATCTTTTTTCATCTGGGATCACTTTTTGTCTCTTTCGGGGCGAGGCCAACTTTGACTCCTGCACAGCATTGATACTTATGTTAAAGGATAACAAACCTAAGTGGTATGGTGATGTGGTATGATAAATGATAATGTTCCGATCCCAGGAATTGCGGACTCGTCTTGCCCTTGCCACCATGGCGGCTGATGAAGTGCGAGGGGGACAGATAAAATCGAAGCTGTAATTTCTGGAAAACGTGATCAACCATACCACTGACTTTTGTTGCGTGAGCCGCTCAGTCTGGCTTTTTTGCAGAGGGGCAGCTTTGTCAGAGATCAAGGTGTTTGATCCTGATTTATGTGGGTTGATCCCCTCATTCGAATGTTGATAGTTTTTGATGCTGGTTTTTTCCATGGAATGGCGCTTAGATGCAATTTTCTTTTTCGATGTTAAGAGAAGAGAAAACTTACCTCTCTCTCCACAGTGACTGAAAAATCTCTTCATTTTCTTCTTTCGGCATACTCACCTGCAAGTATCAGCCATCTCACATCTAATAACCCTCCTAAGTTGTTCTCTCCTTGCAACGAAAAATGCTCTTTTTCCATTAACGAGTTAATGATACCAGAGCCACTTTCACCGAATAAACCTCTCGCTGTGGTTTCATAAAACGTCCCTCAAATTTTAACCTCATTGGTTCATTCGGTGATGTTACACGTTTCTTCCACCAAGTTTGTCATGTATATTTTGCATTCAAGCCTCTGGCAAACAAGTCACTCGTGCAGCAACGCAATTAATTGTGAATTAATTGTGATTCCTAAACTTACAAG
The DNA here is from genome assembly GCA_030068105.1 of Sinentomon sp. SZTP_YWyxl. Classification (NCBI taxonomy): domain Eukaryota; kingdom Metazoa; phylum Arthropoda; class Protura; order Sinentomata; family Sinentomidae; genus Sinentomon; species Sinentomon sp. SZTP_YWyxl. Next base: position 1,135 of record JASGXE010018322.1, read on the forward strand.
CTTGATGAAGTATATTTTGCAATGTCTGAAACTGTGAAAACTCTGAGAAAAACCGAGAAAAATGCAAGTTTGCGTGGCAAACGAGAAAGTTTGTGTGGCAAACAAGGAAATTTACAATGCAAACTTCCTCGTTTGCCCAAATTTCCTCAATTGTCCTCGACTGTTACGCAGCGTGTAAAATTTTAGTCTATTACGCTTGATGTTTTTGAAAGAAAAAACCAAAAAGCGTTCCATTTTTCCCATTGTTAAATGAGATTTTCGTGGACAAAATGCATTCATGATAGAGGAAACTAAAATGATCAAATTTTATGTCCCTGGTTAGTTTATTTTACACATTTTTGCACAACGCCATATCACATCCCATTTTGCCTGGGTTTCTCCCGATTTGGAAATTTGCATGCCAAGCTCAGCACACCAAGGTGACCTTTCATTGAGGATGATTCCACACTAATTGTGAGGTGATGCTTGATTTGGCTGGGTCCGGCCAGTGACAAGGACAGAATGGACTGAGGCAGAATTGGACTGCGGTAGAATTTTTCCCTTTTTGATGCAGATTTTTTTCCATATACAGGGTGTTTCTGAAATAGTTGGCCATTCTTCATTTTCCGCATCGTGGTGACATTCTGAACAAAAAGTGTACAGTGACTTTTTGTCGTACGATGGCTTCTGGGGGTACTCACCGAAAACATGGGACCACACACTACAATTCAAGACATCACATTGAGGTCACTAAAAACCACCTGGAAAACAATAGCTAAACAAAGCCAATGCTAAACATTACACACATGGGTGGCAGAGAATGCATTTTGTGCCTCTCAGAATCCATCCTCTACCACCCCTGCATGTGTTGTTTAGCATTTGCTTTGTTCTGCAATTTGTTTTATAAGTGCTCTTTAGTGACCTCAATGTGATGTCATGAATTGCAGTGCGTGGTCCCATGTTTTTTTTTTCGGTGAGTAGGTACCCCAGAAGTCATCGGATGACAAAAAGTCACTCTACATTTTTTGTTCAGAATAACACCACGATGCGGAAAACGGAGTATGGCCAACTATTTCTGAAATACACTGTATATCAGGGTTTGGTTAGGATAGGTTAGGACAGGTATGACTTGCTACCTCCATGCCAAAACTCCCTCCAAAACAGCCTTAGTCCACTTCTACTTAAGTCCACTCCTACCTCAGTCCACTTCTGCCTCAGTCCGTTCTTTCTCTCAGTCACCCGATCCGTGGCTACAGAAGTGTCTGAACTCTTTGAACTCACTTCGATTTGTGTGAGAACAACATGGCTCCAATCAGATCTATCTCGAAAAAAGTTGAGAGAGGCATGTTTTTTTTTTTACTTTTCTCACCAATTCCTGGTGTTGCTTCAGTTGCTTATTTCCTTTTCGTACCGTTTCTATCCTCCTTTTTGAAACCAGTATGCTCTTGCTCGAACGACTGATGATTTCCAGCGATGCCTTTGATGTTGACGTTTGCAACCAGTGTGGCCTACTTGGATATTCCGGATGGTAAGTGTGATGTCTGCTTCTGCTTTTCCTTTGGAAATACCTGATCAAGAAATTGACTCTTGGCGTTTATCATTCAGTTTTGGAGTGCAGATAATTGTCTGCAATCCCCATCAAATTTCCTTCCCTGGGAGGGGGCACAGTTCGGTTTTCCAATCAGTGTAACGTGGACTCCAGTGTCCTGAACCTTTAGTCTACCAGACTCTCTCTTGTGATCCAAAAGAGGTATTGTATATTTCATTGGTGGATACTCACTCGCTTCGGTGAGAAGCGGCATGCAGCAAGCGGATGATTGATGCAATTCGGAGGCACGGGCTTCTTTCTCTTGACTCAATTTCGTTCCTATTTCCTCTCTGAAATTGCTTTGGTACGAGAGGACCATTTTCGGCTGCAATCCAGACGATAATTATTTATCCCAATCTTCTGCAGCCATGACTATGAAAAGTTCAATTGGTGCATGCACTGCGATCATTGGTTAATTAAATATTGCTTATAATTTTTGCTCTTCTTTCGTCAAACATGTTTTTACATTTTCTTAGTTTTCTTTGCTTCCCCACAGGTGCAACAATTGCCTATCAAGCAGTCACATAGCTTCGATACGCATTCCGTATGCATGCAAACTGTTGTTCCAGGAGCTCCAGTCGATGAACATCATTCCACGTCTTAAGTTGGAGAAATGTTCCGACGAGAAAGCGTAGCAGTGAAGGATTACCTACGTGCCTTGTTCCACAGCTAAAATCTCAAGCTCTTTTTGTTTTTTTTTTCTCGACTGGTTTTGCAAAGACTGTCGTAATTTGTTTGTTGGACTATTTTGTAACATTTTTTTGCCTACCGAAGAAATACACACATTTTCGGAATGTGGTATCACTTGTTTCTTGGATGACCAAGTGGCTCATTCACCTGGTAAAGAGAGGGGGAAAAGTTCTTGCACGAATGCAGAGGCGAAGCATAGCATAAGCAAACTTCAACAAAACGCTGCCTTAAGTAGGTAACAAGGGAAGCAGTTTACAAGGAATGTTAGGAAGAATGGGGTCCTTTGGGGCATGGGGTTAATGAGACATCATGGTTTCCCATATACCTACCTTGTGGCAGATTCAGATTAGCCAAAAGATGCCTGCAGTTGGATCTAAAAAGAACGTGCACTTTTCGACAATTGGATTTTGTACAGTTGGAATTGACAAAATTTTTATTTTTCGTGTGCAAAAGAAAATACGCTGTCCTCAATGTGCCGGATGATGGCTTCCCCATTCATTTGCTGGTGGGCAAACCTAAAATTATGGCATTTAGCAAGGCATAAGTAAGACCTCTGATGTTTACGAAAAAATACCTTCATATTGCAATAAAAAAGAAAATTTTGTGAACTTTGACAGGTGATTGCCGGATTATTTTTACCTCTGCCCTGCCCCATTGGATCCTACCACGTGCCATTGGACCACAGGCGGGGTTGGACCACACGAATGCATCGGAGATTATTGAGCCACAAATTGATTTTCCGTGGCATCTGCAGCAGAAATGGGAAAATTCAGGGAGGTTTGAGTACTTGGAAATAAAAAAAAGCAGCATCGAATGTTTCTTTGCCTTTTATTCTTCAACTTTGTACAGAATATTATCGAATGGGACTGTTGAAATCTCGAGAAGAATTGGGCTGGGTATCGCAACAGGAATGTATTGGAATTTACCTGCATATCGCTTGGATGCGTGAGAGAAAAATATATTTTGTTGATGAAGGAAGAGTTTTGTTGCCTTGATTCTGGAACCTGAAAATGCAAAATTATAAAAAATTTCTTTGTTGGTTTTCGTACATTTTATCCATTGTTTTATATTCTTGTCGTAAGTGATCACATTGGCCATTTTTGGACGGTAAAAGTTTTGCATGGATGCGAGATGGCTTCTTTAAAAACTCAAGCACCATCTAGTTGCAACTTGCACCATCTAGTTGAACTCAAGCACCATAAATTGGTTTCAGGTATGAAAAAATTTGAAAAAAAAATGAAAAATTTTTTTATCGTATGCGACTGCACAGTAAATGGGGCCCATGAAGGCTTTATGATGCTTTTTGTTACAGGTAAGCATGCTTTTGAATTGGATTGAATTGAAATGATGGCCTTCATTTGCTAAGTGCAAAGAAATGTCAACCACAAATCATCGACTTGCGAGACTTTTGTCCGAGCTGTCCTCCCCAATCTACAAACAAGAAAAAATAATACATCGAAAGTAAAACGGAATAAAACACTGAACCAAAAAATCTGCACCAAGAGATGCCACGGACTGCCACAAGTTATGGGCCTGACTGAAGGATGCTTAAGGGGGGGGGTACCTTCGCGGACGAACTTTTTTGTTTCTTATCCGATTTTGCTGAAATTTTGGGGGGTTGTTAAACATAATAAGAGTATGTTCAGTGCAAAATTTCAGCCTTGTATCTCTTTTAGTTTTCTGGCAGCAGGTAAATTCGTAGCGGAAATAGGCAAAACTTTTTGAAATGAGATCTCAGAAACTGTGCATGCTGGAAAGGTGAAAATTGGTGTACATTTGTAAAAAAGTGTCAAAATCCGGCTGATGAAGCCGGAATTTCAATTTAGGCCCTGGTTTAGTCATAATCTGCAATTTAAGTCGATGCGCGGTAAATTTTGTCGTTTTGCGAGTCATTTTTTGTATAAACATGGTCATAAAAATTCTTCTAACAAGAAAATCAAAATTCCGGCTTCATCAGCCGGATTTTTAGACTTTTTTACATAAGCACACCAATTTTCATCTTTCTGGCATGCACAGTTCCTGAGATCTCACTTCAAAAAGTTTTTCGATTGCAAAAAAATACAAATGCGAGAAAATGCAATTTTTAGGTTGGCATATTTTCAAAGTTGGAGACACGCAAAAGTAGACTGCTAGGAAAAATGTCAAATATAGCACCGAGAGGCTGCTGTGAATGATATGTAATGGGATATGCAGACTCTTGCAGATATGTGATGGGATATGCAGACGCTTGCAGTGAGTGATTACCAACAAATGGATGCAAACACCATGATGTGTTTTGTCATGTGCAACAATGTTGAGCTACGTATCTTTGACGGGAGGGGGTGCACGACGAAATTGTCTTGCGCCGAGGTGCAAGTGAAGAGAAAACTTGAGAAAACTAAAGCCCAATATCAAGCAGTAAACCAGAACAGGAGGACATTCAAAGCATGTATTCAACAGAAAACAAAAGTCTGGTGTAAAAACAGAATAAAACAGAAAGATAAAGCTGGCATGAAACCGAATAGAACAGAAAAATAAAGCCTGGTATTCAACAGCACATGGAGCAGGTGCAAGGCCGCCTTTCAATTTAGCAAAAAAGCATAGCACAGAAAATAAAGCATAACATGAAAATAGAATAGAACAAAGCTAAAGCCTAATATTATAAAAGGCTAATATTATAAAAAAAAATAAGCAGAAAACTAAAAGCTAAATTGAATAGAACAGAAAACTGAAGCCTAAGCAGAATTGAAAACTGAAGATTAAAAGCTAAACAGACAGAGATAGAAAACAAAAGCCAACCAAGGATAAAAAAACAACAGAATCCGTGGGGTGATCCAGTTGGTTAATTTTGTCTGCGGATTAATTTTTGCCCCAGACCCAAACAGAACAGAATCTGTGGAGTGATTCAGTTGAGGGTAAATTTAGTCTGCGGATTAATTTTTGCCCCTGCTTACCGCCCGGGGCAGGGGCAAAATTTAATCCGCAGACTAAACTAACCCTCAACTGGATCACCACCCCACGGAATAGGTAGAACAGAAAACTAAAACCTGGGATGAGGATGGGTTATATTTCAAACCTTTATGCTTTTTTGATTTGGCAGCATCACATTTTCGCCCACATCCAAATATTTCACTACATTGATTTCACTCCGTGTCCTCTGGCACCCTTCGCCTTGGCAATATCACGACCCCTCTGACCTGGCCTCGTGCTGCGTGTTGATGCACGCGTTGAATTTGTTGGTGCACGCGTTGTGGCCTGTCGCCTCTGTCTATCCCCAGGGCCTTCTACTCCGGTGTCTGCTTCCAATTCCTCCAAGACGGTGTCGAAACGTTTTCGAGTTCGTTGAACACGGCTTTCAAATTCTTTGCCTTTAGCCTCATCCCCGCTGCTTTGATGTTTTGCATCCGAAACAGTGTCATCCGGCCTTTCGTAGTGGGGCCCTTGCAGATTGTAACCGAGGCCTTCCTCTACCATTCGCCTGTAGTTGACCTCTCTCTTGTCACGATCTGAAGCCACGTCTTCTGAAAATTAGATTTAAGGTTTACTGGAAAAGGTATGCTGAAGCTGCGGAGGCTAATTGGCGCATTGTGATATCAAGGTAGTTTCAATTTGGTAAATCTACAAGGTATCTTTCCGTAAAAACTGGTGTAGGAGCTAAAACTTGCTAGTTTCCTGCAAAAATATCAAGCGATCGTCGTGTCCCAGATAGGTGTCCAAAAAACGTCCGAAAGCCATCACTGAGTGGTTGCGAAAACGACACATCGAAGTGACATTCCTGGGACACTTTGGATTGGACACCACGAAACATCCCTGATGGGATTTCCGCCAGGACTGTCCCTTTTGTCCAGTTGCCTTTTTCCATCCAAAAATTATTGGCCTGCTGTTTGCAGAGCACATTTTTGTCTTTCCTTTTTGACTGTCCCAAATATCTTTTCCATGAACCAACACATGTTTTTTGGTGAGAATTTCAAAAAAAAAAAAATGGATGTCTCAAGTCCAGCAGAAATTGCAGAAATTTTCACCAGCAAAGATTTTCGTTTAACTTACTATGGTGAAAAGCATTTTTCTTCTCACTCCAGAACAAACTGTCCCCACTCGTTTTTTAATTTTTTGCCAAATCTTGAACATGCTGCTTCGTTATTTGATGATTTTCTGTTGAAGGCAAAAGCAAGTATCCAAAAATATTTTTTTTTAAATTCCCATGTTTGCTCATTTTCATCAAATAATGTTTTTTGTGTCGATAAACTAATGAATATTTTTTAAAAGGGCATTTTTATATTTATTTTGGCATTCTGTCAAATTACGTAGGCTGATCAAGAAAGACTGAGACTGGTGTTGTTGCTGGGCTCCCACAAGCTTCCCAGCCATCTCATTTTGTAGGCTGAAGTATCAACCCTTTTACTACGTTTGTGCAAAAATTTGTTAATTTTCTACACCTACCCTCTTTTTATGATGTTTGTTCTTGAGGGTGGTTGTTTTTCGCCTCCAGCTTCAGACATGATTTTGTAGGATGAACAGTGTGCTGCGTTGAAGTTGTTTTGCCATTTAAACAAAACGGGATCCGAAAAACTTTGCGTCTTCTCCTGGAAGAATACGGGGATGAAGCTTAGACTCATTCCACTGTGTTTTGATGGACTTCAAGGACCGTGGGGTTAGTTTTGAGAGACAGGGTGGCCGGAAGTTGTGGCAAAAACAACGACCACCGAAGTTAACATCAAAACTGCTGCAGTCATTGTGCACGAAGATCAATAGTGACCATTAGAAAATAGGTTCAACATTTAAACATGAGTATTGGGAGCACCCATGAAATTTTGAGCCATCCACTGCGCCTCAGACCAACCCAAACCATTGGGTTCGTCATCATGACAATGTCCGCACGAGTGTCGCAATTTTTTGTCCAACGGCTTTAACTGAAAAGGCAACGGTTTCAGCCAACAAGGGAATCGAGCTCTTACCTCAACCTTCCCACAGTACACCTGTGACTTCTGTGACTTATTTCTCTACTCCACAATGAAAAATGGCTTGAGATGTCAAAGTTTTCAGTCGTAATATGGAAGTGTTTAAGGCTGTGGAGGCGATTTTGAAGACCGATGCTTTAAAGGCATCATCCGTTCATAGCACGGTAGGTCACCGGAACGACCTATGATGAGAGATGGGTCTACCCACTCACTCAACGGACGACGCGATGTCTCCGTGTGAAGTGGAGTAGTCAAGTTGGTAAGTCAAAAGTTGCTGGATTTTGGTCTGGTTGACAATAACATCATGAGATTTTGAAGACACTGGCCAAGGATGGACCGCAACATGTGTTCCAAGAACGGAGGAGGCTTTGGGACGTGTGCATCTACTCAGAAGGGACGTACCTCGAGAATAAGCATGACCAAACCAATGTCGGAGTTGAACACAGTGAATGAATCGAGGTGTCTCAGTCTTTCTTGATCAGCCCTCGTACCTTCAAATTTTTAGCCATGATAGGTTGAGAATTTGACGTCAATTCGCTGGGGGTCACGTATTTGCAGGAAATATTCTGGGTAGGGTGAGAATTTGATGTCAAGGGATTGCAAATTTGCAGCAAATGGTCAGGGTGAATTAAAACTTTGACGTCAATATGCAGGGGGAATGCAAATTTGCAGCGAAGAATGAGGGTGGGCTGAGAATTTGGCGTCAAATTTGTCGAGAGATGCAAATTTGCAGCAATTGCTCAGGGCAGGTTGAGAATTTGACATTGAACTCGCAGGGGGATTGAATACCTGCGGCTTATACTAAAGGGAGGTAGTGAATTTGACGTTCAATTTACAGGAGGATGGCAAATTTACAGCAAATATTTTTTTTTATTGCAATACTGCTACGTGTACAACGTGTTTTGGCAGCAGGAAAATGTTTGCAAAAATTGCACACAATTCGTGTGAGTCAAGCTGTCAAGCGAGTGAAAAAGCAGATGACACACAATGAAGAGCACAAAAATATTCGGATGGATTGAAAAATTGTCGTCCACTTCAAAGTGCGATTGTACAAATATTCTGGGTGGGTTGAGAATTTTCCTCAGGACAGGTTGGAAATTTTGACAGCATTCGTATTGGACAATTCGACATTCTGAGAGGCTAAAGACAGGAAGCTTTCTAAAATTCTCGCCAAATAATTGTTTTTTTTAAACTTAAAGTCCAAAATATGTTTCCCATGCCGGCAACATTTTTCTTGGCTCATTATTGTCGGTATCCCTGGAGTGTTCTCGCCAAAAGTTCCCACGCACGAACATGTGAGTACAAATAAGATACTGCGAGTACGTAGGTCACTCCAGCTTTCGTGCAAACAGGTCCAGGAATTAGAGAAATATGGGTGGTTCATACCTTTTTTGATCTTATTCCTTCAAAGTACTCTCCTTTGACCTCGACACATCGTTTCAACCACAAAATCCAACTTTTGAATAGCTGGCGGTACTCAACATGGGGTCTCCTTTTCGGCTCCGAATTAACAGCTTTTGCCAGGTCTTGAATGCGTCTAAATAGCTTCCCAGCAATTGCAGATTTCAATTTTGGGAATAGCCAGAGTCGCATGGGGCCAAGTCTGCACACCATGGCAGATTGCCTGGGCCAGTAATTTTATTTTGCCCCAGGAATTCTCAACTTGAGCGGTTTTTTGAAGGGCGACATTTGTCATGCAGGAGAAATGTGCCTTTGGTGCCAAATCCATTCTTGTGGACTTGTGGGGATTTCATTGGGCGCAGATCTTTTTTGGGTTAATATGAGCATGGATTATCCTGCAAACTGTCCAATGACTGAGATCAGTTACCGATATGATGTTTTGGATGGGAACATGTGTGTGGATCACCAGTAATGATGGCTCCCACAACAGCAATTGTTTGTTCGTTTACGACTTCTTTACTGTGCCCTGGACAAGGGTCATCTTTCAGGTCACAGCAACTTTCCTTGAATAGGCGGATACACCTGGCAATGCTGCCATATGAACAACAACGATCCCCATTAACTTGTATCAAATCGTTATGGATCTTCCCTGCATCCTCTTGAAGTTTGAAACGTTTAAAGCCGTTTAAACGAACGTGTTCACTGGCTTTTTAAGCACAAGCCAATTTAGGAGTCACTAACTGGAGCAAAAGGACATAACCGAGTAAAGGGAATCGGATACAAATGTTGCAGCGAGAATGCTGACATCTCAATCTTTAAAGTGACACCTAATTTCGATTGCAAATAAACAAAAAAGGCACAACAAAAAGGGTGTTTGCAGTACGAGCTGGAGTGGCCTACGTAAATGTGAATGGGATAGGATTGATTCTTATTTCAGTTCGAATTACGGCAAAACGATATTTCGATTTGCCCTTCCAGAGCTTCACCAATTGATCTCGTACTTGTGGCACTTTCTCTGCTTTTCTGGATGTGTCTTGGCAGACGAACAGGTATTTTAAAGAGGATCTGCAGTTTAGTGAACAACTTACGTGACATCTGGTGATGAAGATGAAGTGCCTGCTGGTCCTCGCCATTTGAGCGTCGTTGCGAAACACCCTTTGAAAAGCAACGAAAACAGCATGTTATTTCGCTATTGACAAGGACATACTTTTTAGGGTGTTCGAACCAAATTACGGATGTTGTCCCTGCTTTATAGATAGATTGGAGAGAGCGTACCCTTGCTCTGTGATATACTTAAACCAACCCAAACCTAACCTAACCTAATCCCCCTATCGCTATCCTATTTAGGCTACGTGAGCGCGTGTGGAAACTCATTCAGACCACATTTTTTTAAATTTTAATGTTGGCCGGTATTCCGAACTGCAACTCAAAGAACTGTCTGCATGGATTGGGCCAAGTTCTCAGATGTGATTTGCGCATTGCAGTTTCGTTTCTATCGACGTTAAAGCCAACCCTAACCTGACCCACCCTCACCGCCAATTATTTGACATAGCTGAAAACTTAAATTCTAGTATTCGATTATTTGCGGACGATGTTGTTATTTTCAGGGTCGTGAAATCCCCTGACGACAACTCGATCCTGCAATCTGACCTCAACCAGGTTTCAGTGTGGTGTGACGCCTGGGGAATGCGCATTAACCCCGCAAAACTAAAGCCACGGCATTTTGCAACCGCTCAGCGACTCCTCGGAGAGAACTAACATATGTCATAAAGGACCAGGCCATCGAAAATGTCAAGGTTTTCAAATATCTTGGTGTGTTTATATCTCAAGACCTAACCTGGAAATATCACATTAACTTTACCTGTATGAAAGCAAATCGTACTCTCTCTTTTGTTGGGAGAAGCATGCGTTACTCTTCCCAAGAGGCTAAGTTAAAAGCTTATTTGTCCCTTGTCCTACCAATCGTTGAATATGCTGGGGCTGTTTGGGATCCTTCGAGTCAGGAGCTGATCTCCAAACTTCAGATGGTACAGCGTAGAGCGGCTCGTATTATAACAGGTCGCTTTTCCCGTGACGTTTGCGTAACCAAACTTTTACAACAACTAAATCTTGATCCGCTGTCAAGCAGGCGGAGGGTGCATAGATTAAACCTATTCTGCGACATTATCACTCACTCCACGAATTTTAGTTTGCCGAACTGTTATTCCATCAAGCCCAACCAACGCAGAACAGATAATGGTTATGGTATTTCCGCTCCAATTTCTAAAACTAATTTGGCTTTCAATTCCTATTTTCCGAAAACTATCAGAGAATGGAATGGTCTTCTTTCCAGTTCATCGCACATTTGCCGCGCACGCAAGTCCCTAGGCGTCACAACCCACACATGACCTTTCGTTTCGTACAATTGATCAGTTTGTTGCATTTGATGATGGTTTTTTCTTTCGAAATTTTTCTCACGCCATTAACGTTTGTGTACTCGTAGATAAGTTTTCCTTACCCTGCATTGAGCTTGTGTTTGTCCTTCCTGTCGCCATTTCATTTGCGGCAGTATTTGTCTTTAATCTTTAATAAACTATGAAAGCCCTTATTCTCCGGCAGTGTGTCTATTCTGCAACAGTGGGTCTTCATCTGCGCCTCACGAGACATTTTGCGTGCTTTTGCATTTTTTCCTTTGGCAAAATTGAATCGTCGTGTGTGTGCCCACACGCGTCAATCTGTCCGCGGAGTCTTTTGTGTTGGTCGTGCCGCCACCCACGCTTTAATAATAATTCAGCAACAATGCATTGTTGCTCTGCATTGTCGCATTGCTGTTCGTGCATTGTTGCTTGCAAGGCACAGCAACAATGCCACAACTTCGCAACAATGCCATGTCCCTGCATCTGTTCTGGCCGAATTCAAAACCGATCATGGAGTTCATTTTCAATTCAAAACAGGATGGGTTGACCTTGGCAGCAGAATGAAAGTTCAAAGACGAAGGATTTTTCTCTTGGTCTGAAACAATTTTTTATCAAAACTGCCTTTCGATGGAATCAAAAGGAGTTTGGGGCCCCACACACGGTCAGAGAAAGCTGGATCCACACGACGCCAAATTCGCGCACGAGCTCTTCCTGCGCTCAATACAAAGATTGCCCATGGAAATTGCCTATTCAGAGCATTCGCACTTTTTTTTGTCGTGGAATTTTGACTTTCGCCAAAGCAAAACTTCGAGGAATGGCAGTGGAAACCAGACATGCATGTTCGACACGGACAAAAACCAATCCAGCCGCAGATGGCCAATGCATGGCAGTTGCAAGCCGGTGCAAATGGTGAAAAACTCCCTCCAAAACCAGCAAGGTGGTGCCCAGGTTCAATCAATGCAGCAAAGTCAATAAAATGTCCATTCCATTCGCCGAAACACGGTTGCGGCCGAAGGTCGCTGTGGGGCGAAGCCCCACTAGTCTTTAATAAAAATAATAAAAAATAATAATAATTTGTCGTCAAACTACTGCATGATGGCGTCCGCCTATATTGACTGTTGCAACCGACCGCTTGCTGTTCGTCTGTAACCGTAAATCACGTCGGCGAACTTGGTCCATTCCACAAAGCAAACAGTTGTTTGGAACTACGAGTGAGTTTAACCAAATTGTTCGACCTTTCCACCGAAGTGTTTTCCACCGGATCCTTCTCGCCTCCGCAAAAACAAATTCAGACACGAAACACTGCAAAAAACGTCTTTTTAAAAGTCACTCTTGTAGTGCGACAAATTTTTGCCTTCCGACCACGGGAGCAGGAGGAACGGTGAAAACCGATCAATCAACCGACCGATGATAGTCCGCGTCTCATCGCGTGTCAGAAAAAAAAGGAAAGAAAGATCAATCAGCGAAACGCAGCAAAGGAGTTATCGTAAAGTTCCGTCTTTGGCGCAGGAACTGCACGAAAAAAGGTACCTACAACGTGACCCCGGGGAGATTTGGTTGAGGTCTAACAAATACCGCGGCATAAACTGACCCGACCAAACTTTTTTCTGCAGCGGTGGGGCACGGACACAATTTGTGCCGCAGTATTCGTTTGACCTGAGCTCAACAAAATCTCCAGCGAGAGCATTTTACT
>JASGXE010018323.1:0-23488 GCA_030068105.1 Sinentomon sp. SZTP_YWyxl
GCGACATTATACTCATTTGATTCTCATCACACCATTTGACTATGGAATCTAGGTCATCCTGAAGGGCTTTGGAATCATCTGGAGACCTGATAACTCTGGAGAGGACTATATCATCTGCAAACAACCTGATGTTGGAGATGATATTATCTGCAATGTCATTAATATAAATGAGAAAGAGGAGAGGGCCACACACTGAGCCTTGAGGAATGCCACTAAAAAAAAAAAAAAAAAAAAAGTGGGTGGGCCTCTGACAGATTGTTGCAAACGAGAACCTGGAACTGCCTGTCAGAGATAAAATTTGAGAGCCACAGGAAAAGATTTTCAGGAATTCTCAGCCTAGATAGCTTTGAGAGAAGAGTAGGAATTGAGACTTTGTCAAATGCCTTAACCAGGTCAATGAAAATTGCATCAGACTGACTGGACTCTCCGAGAGCAGTGGCGATGTCATGCACAAAACTGGTCAGTTGGGATTCGCAAGAGAACTTGCTGCGGAAACCGTGCTGATGATGAGAGAAGAATTTTTGACCCTCGAGCAGCATCGGGGGTCAACCCCTATATAAATAGCCGGCTACCATCTTTTCCATAAGTTTAGCTGAAGAGCTGATAAGACTTATTGGTCGGAAGGAGGTTGTGGAAAGAGGCTGGCCACCTTTAGCTAGTGGTATCACGATACTCATTTTCCAATCAGTTGGGATTACATTTTGGGCCAAGGATACTGAGCAGAGCACAAAAAGGAAAGTTTTTAGTTTGTCTCAGTGGTTTTTAAGGAATGCCATAGGTATGGAATCAATGACATTGAAAGTGGAGTTCTTTGATGTTTTGATCGCTTTAACCACCGCTTCCAGGGAAATCAAATCAGCATCACGGAGAAAAGCTTGAACTCGGTTGTGGGTGACAGTGGAGGCAGCAGGAATCTTTGGGTTGAGATAGCTCTTCAGAGCCAAAGCAAAACAGCTACTCGACCCAGCATTGGCACCAGAGCGACCTTGACTGGAAGTTATGCTATTGTGGAACTTCCAAAACTGCTTTGATGTGATGACATCATTGATTGCAAGTTTCTGAACAAAACGTGCCTCAATGAAATTCGATTGTTTTGGTAATCCTTTAAAGCAGCAGCATAAAGAGGGAACAGATTCTGGTTTGAGGAGCAGGAAGAAAAAAGGTTCAACATTTTGAAGTATTTTTGGCGAAGACTGGCATTAAACCAAGGTGGGAAGGACAGATTTCTAATTTTGATTGGATCCTGCCTGGGAATAAAGCGATCAATGGTCAAAGTGCAAACTGTCTTGAATTCAGTCCAGAGCTGGTCAAATATGGGGTCAAAATTACAGTAGTCAAGTAGTACAAAGTCAAGTAATCTATCGACAGCATCCCTGTCGTATTTGTCAAAAAGATATGTGCAGCCAATGTCACTTTGGTGGGAAGGGAGAGGGGGAGGTGCACAACAATCAACCTGGAAACAGGCCCTTATCATAAAGTGGTCACTCATGCCTATAAAGGATTTAATTGACATTGCTGTTGACTGTGGACAGTGAAAAATAAGATCAATAGTGGGGCTGGGCGAATCTTGATTCGATTCGACAATTGCGAATCTTGTCAGATTCGATTCGAAAAATGTGGCAAGATTCGAACCAGGATTCGAAATTCGAAGGAGAGGATTCGATTCGAAATGATTCGATTCGGGATTTTGCGATGATTCGAAAAATATTCGAATCGATTCTCAAATCTTTTAAAATTTCCAAATTGATCTACAGTCCCGAAGGTATGCCACAACCTGGAACCAAACAGTGCTTACAATATCGGTATCGGTATCAGATTTACTCTGTTCTACAGGTTTTCATGCCATAAAGGCAATCATCAATTGTGAACAGCAGAGGTTCATCATATAGGTACCAGGGAAGGGAGGGGAAGGGATGGGAAGGGAACGTGACCGTCGGCTGCATTATCGAGAGGAGGGAGAAAGCAAGTTGAAAATTGATTGTTTCATTTTTTCTTTGGACAAATGAAATTGGGCAATGTGACATGTGTTTCCTTTCAAAAAAAAAAAAAAAAAAAAAGAAGAGTTCCCTGAAGATCTATAAGGTGAAGTTGGATATGCGGTGGGAGAGAATTTATGATGGCTCAGCTGGTAGTGATCTGTTGTTTCGTGCGAGAGTTGGTGCTTTGGAAACTGCAAGGAGATTGAAGTGGGTCGATGGGAAGGAGGAGTGCCGGTTGTGTGGTGCTGAATCAGAGAACCTGGTTCATGTTTTGCTGATGTGTGATGCAATGAGACGGACAAGGATTGGGGTTGGTTGGACAGATGTGGATGATGTGCTGAATGAGGAGGCTGCATGGGGGATTGTAGCAGAGCGCTTGGGGCTGGGTGGTGAGTTGGATACCGAGAGGTGTGCAAGGGCAAAGACCTATCTGATGAAGTGGAAGTCTTTGGTGTCTGGGGATGGGAAGTTGGGTATTTGAGGTGTAGGTATGGCGGCGAGAAGAAGCCGCAACAAAAACCTTACATGGTATTCTGGTATTCTGGGTAAAGGGAAAAGGAGGGGAAAGGACCGCAAAGATATCATCAGAATGTGGACGGGGCCTAGTCATATAGCAATCACTTCAGACACCCAAGCAGTAGGGCTGGGCGAATCTTGATTCGATTCGAGGATTCGATTCGAAAATTGCGAATCTTGCCAGATTCGATTCAAAAAGATGAGATTCGAAAAATATGAAAAGATTCGAACCAGGATTCGAGATTCGAGGTAAAGGATTCGATTCGAAATGATTCGATTCGGTATTTTGCGACAGGGGCAGACTGGCCCCCCGGGCGATAGGGCGATCGCCCGGGGGGCCAAGGTGCCGTCGGGGGCCAAAAAATACAGAATTTCGCCTGTCGGGCATCTTCGTTTTTCTTCCCTCTGTTGGACAGAGAGACAGAGAGTTTTGAACACCTGATTGTATCCCAACAAAAGGGTTCAATTTGTTGTACACATTTCTTTTTTCGTGTGTTCCCAATGCAGGGTGGGGCCTTTTGCCTCACAACACAAGTCACGGAAACCGGGACCAAGCGTTTCCGGGGGCGGCAACACCGGCGAAACAAACGAGACATTCTTGTTTTTACCCAGGTTGTGCCATGCCATTTCTTTTTTTCACAGGCTGTCATTTTAACCGCATTATTTTAAAAAAACAATGCCCAAGAATTTTTCTGGATCACAGCCCCCTATACCCAAATCTCGATTACCCATTATACAGGGATGGAATCCAAAAAATTGGAAAACATGTGCCCCCATAAACTGTTCTTGTCTCCGTTTCTTTTTAGAAACATGGTAAAAAAGAAACATATAAAAGTCATTTAGGCTACTTCTGCAGTCATTTAGCTTCACAACGATAAAGGTGGGCGTAAGTCCAATCGGCTGTGTCTGTTGCATTCATTGTTCACCCATCACGTGCATTTTTTGACGCGCACCTCTTTGTCATTTTATAGACAGCGTCTAGAAAAAGATATTATGTGATTTCATTTCACAGGAGTAATGGAAACCACGATTTCCATGCTTCCACCTTTAGAATTATAATCAACTTTTCCGACCTCGCGGAATTGCCAAAAAGGACCCATGCATGTTAAGTTGGATTGTTAGCTATATAGCCAGAAGTTGCCGCATTCTGCCTTCCGCCATTGCATGGTTTATGATTTTGTATCTTTCGAAATTGATTTTCCCCTTTTTGTCAAGGAATATTTATGTGCTCACCAACGTATTGGCAAATGGGACAGCCGCACACATTGTTAGACGGCGTTAATTTTGTCATGTGCCGCGGCTCGGTTATGGGTATATCACTTCGAAATGACGGAGAAGCATTGCGATCGAAGCCCAAAAACGTTTGGATAAGGAAATTGGAATCCCACCGACCTGCAATTTTTTCTTTTCGGAGTTTCGGAAAACGGTCCAAACGGAGGCATAAATGAATAAATTCAGAGCTTCACAAAGCCACAGCAAACTTTTTCTGTCCATGCAGAAGTCTATTTTGTCTGTGCAGCATTTTGTATTTTGTCTGTGCAACAAATCCAATGACGAAACGCTTGGAAGTGGCCAAGTGGGTATCATTGCATGACCACCTTTTGGCTTTCGCATCACTCAGAAAACCAGTTTTGTTTCTGAAACCAGCCCTGCCTAGGACCTTTCACAACCTTGACCAAAAGATGCAACAGCCCATAAAGATGCAAAAACAATCTTTAATCTTTCCTATTTCAGATTGCAATTTTTGAACAGAGCTCCGGCGCAATTTTTGAACAGAGCGCCGGTCTTTCCGTTTCTTTGCCTTGGCGCAACACGCTGGTAACATCAGCAGCTCCTCTGGCGGACAGCCCAGCCGCGTGAAACTTGGGCAATTGGAATGCGGCAACTTCTTCCTTCAAGAAGCTCTGCTATGGCTAAAGTATGGCATCTTCTTGTGGTTAGAATTGCTCCAAAAACTTGGCAAATCAATCCAAATCTAACCAACATCATGACGGGTGTCACCAAAAGCGTGTTCAAGTCAGAACTCTCCACTGCTTGCATCCTCTCTTGCAGCAGAGCAGCGTGGCATCGATATCTATCAACCCGTCCTCCTCATATGGACGCTTTCCCATGGGTGCTCTTTCCCATGGTGTCCATGGGCGTGCAGGAGAGCGCGCTATTGCAATGGATCCAGACTGCAGAATGGAAAAGTGACGACGAAAATTGGTCGTAACTTTTGAAGTTTTTATGCGAAATCCATGAACTAGATTGTCCGACCCTCGTGGCGCAGTGGTTAGCGCGTCGGACTCGTAATCTGAAGATTGCGGGTTCGAATCCCAGCTGGGACACGAGATTTGCCGTGGCACTTGTGTGTGCATCCTCCCTCGGCGAGGCACGGTAAATGAAATTTGCCATGGCACTTGTGTGTGCATCCTCCTTAGTCCTTCGGATGGGACTTTAAGAAGGAGGTCCCGTGTGTAGCATCACACTGCGCACGTTAAAGAACACCTAGCTCCAGGTCCAAGACAGAGGCCTGGCAGGTTACATGAACACAGAAGCCACTTGGTATCACCCGCCGATACTCGACGTTGGTTCCTGCGGGTTGGCTGTGCCATAATACCGGCAGTATCGGCAGTTGTGACTGAGGTCTTGGGACCTGGAGCGGTGGGTGCTGTTGCAGTTGCCCTCAGGAGTATGCCGGTACCTCGCCGGGACCCTTGATTGGGTGCCTAGAGCGGTGGGTGCTGGAGCAGCTACTCTCAGGTGACATTTGCTAGTACCTCGCCGGGACCATGGCTGACGACACAACAAAAACATAAACGGTCGGACCACCAGCCTTGGCTATCTGTCCATAAGACTCAAAGAAGAAGAAGAAGAACTTTTCCAGAATGTTGGCCTTGCCATAAGGCCCATGCTGCTTCATGGCGCTTCCGCTTCATTCAGGCTTTGGCTGTGTTGAAAAAAGGCTTCACGGCAATTTGGTCGGAGTCTCCGCTTTCTCTTTCTCTCTGCCCGCCGCGAGAGAACCAAGAGAATCAAGCTGAGAAACCGAGATGAGATGCCGGGCTGCTGCGCTTCTTCATTTTTATCCAGTTTCTATGGAGATCACTGGGTGTCACCAGCGGATTGATTGCCAACCCCGTAAGAATGGTGTCTGCCTGTGCTGTTGGCTTTCAAATCTTTGCGACAAATTAGAATTACGGTTTTTTCAGCTACGCAAAGTGCGGCACTGGTCACCGACACAAAGAAAAAAACTATGTTTGTGTGGCTAGTGGCGACGACCGCCATTTGAATGATATGTGGTGGATAATGTGGTTATGGCGACAACATTAAATTTCAATTTCCTTGCTGCAAAGTGCAAATAAACTCAAAACATCTATCGTGTTTTTGGTTTTCTATGAATGAATATGTCAGTGGGGCCATTTTTATCGCCAGCCCGGTGGGCCAACTTGTAGCCAGTCCGCCCCTGTTTTGCGATGATTCGAAAAATATTCGAATCGAATCTCGAATCTTTCAAAATTTCCAAATTGATCCACAGTTCCGTCGGCATGCCACAACATGGAACCAAATAGTGCTTACAAGTGTCACTGAGCAATGCCCACAATAAAATTCACGTTTACTATACTGTGGGACTGCATGAATCGTGATTCGATTCGAAAATCGCGAATCTGGCCAGATTCGATTCGAAAAGATTCGATTCGAGACATGTGGTGGGATTCGAATCGAGATTGGAGATTTGAAGAAAAGGATTCGATTCGTGACGATTCGCTTCTAAATTGGACAACTGATTCGGATTCGATTCGAGATTCGAACCTTAGGGATTCGATTCGCAGGATTCGATTCGAAAGCCGATTCGCACAGCCCTACCAAGCAGACACACACACATACACAACCAGGCAAGATCCAACCTTGAGCAAACTCTAACACTCATTTCCTCAAGCATACCCAATCACAATCTCAAAAAAAAAAATACACAAAAGTGGAAAAAACTAGGTAGTAAAAATAGAACTTCCCAAGAAGATAGGGATGCAGGTGGCATGTAAAAAGAAGAAAAGAAGTAAAAAAAAAGAAGGAAAAAAGGAAAAAAACAAAAAAGAAAAGGATAAAAGAGGAAAAAAAGAATGAGAAAAAAAAAGAAAAAAAGCAAAAAAGAAAGAGGAAAAAAAACGAGAAAAAAGTGAAAAAAAAAAACAAAGAGAAAAAAGAGGCCAAAAAGGGGGATCTGAAATTTTGAAAGAAAGTCACAATTTGGATTTGAACAACTGATTCGAGAGAAGACTGGCAGGTACACGAATGAAAGAATAGGTAGGTAGGTACCTAGGTACTTCAAGATGATCTTGGATAGCAAGTAAAGGCAAAGTTTGAAACACGAAAGGGATGAGAGCATTTTAGAGCAATACGTGAGTACCTACCCTATCCAGTGCACTACAATGAGGGAAAGGTTCGCCTTGCGTCAGTCGCGCGGCGAGAGCGCCGTCCGGCAACTGCCGGTTAACAAGCGCAGGGAGTCACGGAAGCACCAGCGGCGTTCGCCAGCAGTACGCACACTCCCTCTTCCCAGCTGCGTGAAAAAGGTTTTGCACTGACCACGCAGTGGGGGGCCGCCAACATGGGCCGCCGTCTCCGGGCAGGTTCCCGGCTTAGGTCTGGGCATGGGTCCTGACCCGTTCCCAGACCACAACTTTATCAACCCATGCACTGCACCAGATCCGAATAGGGCCCACAAGATTAGGCTTTTAAGAACAATCAGGCTTATTTGAGACAGAATTAGTGATTCAACAGAGTTGTGGGATAAACAATTCCAGTCTACAATAGTTCTTGGAATGAATGAAAACTTGAGTATGTTCTTGGAAGGCTGATAAAGGTTAATCTTGAAAGCATGGTCATGTCGACCAATGTAAGCAGGAGCAGCAAGAGTATCAGAAAGACATGACCAACCACCGTGATGTGTGAAAATTTTCTGAGAGCTGAAAGCCTGAACTGAGAACGCCTGTCAGAGAGTGGTGGCCAATTCAGAGAGGAAAGCATTGAAGAGACGCTCGAGTAGGGAGAGAAATCATTCTTTACAAAGCGAGCTGCTCTGCGTTGGACTCTTTCAAGTTCGTGAATGAGAGAGATGTGGAAAGGATCCAGATTATGCAGGCATATTCCAGGAGGGGACGGATAAGTGAAATGTAGAGAAACTTCCTTGATTGCAGGAGAACAAGATTTGAATATGCGTCTGATTTTGAGAAGAGCAAAATTGGCATTACGTGCAATAGTTTTATATGCAATTTCCAGGACAGGTCGGATGTCAGTGTTACACCAAGATATTTGCAGGATGTTGAGGTGGTCAAGACAGCGGCCGAAGAAGGAAGGATATAAGAGGATTGAAGGGGATGAAGCTTAGTCGAGAACCGGATGTGGACACACTTTAATGCATTTAGCGCAAGGCCCCACTGCAGGCTCCAAGAGTCAAGGGAAGCAAGATCGTCCTGCAGTAAGTTTACATCAGATTGAGATTGAATGGTCTTGTAGAGAACACAGTCATCAGCAAATAGCATGATATTCGAAGAAGATATGACATCAGGAAGGTCGTTGATGAAAATAAGAAAGAGAAGAGGGCCTAACACACTACCTTGAGGTACACTGATGTTACTGGAAAACGTGATGAATTTGCACCACCAGAGAAACAGACTGTGTTCGGTTGCTCAGAAAAGAATCAATCCAAGAGATGATAGAAGCAGAGAGGCCCAAAGACTGCAATTTGAACATTAGAGCCCTGTGTGGAACAACATCGAACGGCAGTTTTGAAGTCCAGGAAAAGTGCATCAATATCAGTTCCTTTGTCAATGGATGATGCGACGATGTGAGTAAACTTGGCAAGAGCAAGTTCACAAGACCAGCCAGGACGAAAGCCAAACTGACAAGGTGAGATGGAATTAGTGGCATGAAGAAACTCTCTGATGTAGGCCTAGTCCGAGACTAGCTTTTCCATAAGCTTGCATACACAAGAAGTGAGACTGATAGGACGGTAATTAGCTGGAAGTGAGGGATCGCCTTTTTTGAACAGAGGCGTAATTCTGCCAGATTTCCATGCCTGAGGTAGCTCCAAACAAGAGAGGGACTTGTTGAATATAAGATAGAGATAGGCAGAAAATTCAAGAGGGAAAGATTTCAAAAGAGATCCCGGAATTCCATAAGGACCAGAAGATGACGATTTAGATTCCGAATAGCAGATGATATAGAAGAAATGGTTATCGAGAAAGTTGGATACGGTTTCGGAGGAATGGAAGTGGCTGGAAAGGCAGAAGTATCAAAAGTGGCAGCAGAATATGTGGAAGAAAACTGATGGGCAAATGCCTCAACCTTTTCGAATGGTGAACTTGCTAGGCCATCTTGAAGGTTTAAAGACGGGATACAAACTGAACCACGGAACCTGTTATTCACCTGCTTCCAGGAATTTTGCAAGGTTCCACGGGAGTTGGAGTTGCGTGAGCCGGACCTGAGAGAAAGACTAGAAAGAAGGTTATTTTCACGGTGAAGTTTTGCAGCAGCGAGGTCGGAACAGAGAGAATCATAGATTCTTGAGTAAAGCTCAGAGTAGTGGCGAAATTTGTAGTATTTTCTGCACTGATGAGAAAGATGGCGAATATGCGGGGGGTAGTTGAAGGAGAAGGAATTGGTTCTGGGCCTAATGAGGCGAGTAGGCACAAACTGACCGATGCCGTGGTGAATTATGGATTCAAAATCGCACCAGAGCGGGTTGATGGATGAGTCCAAATACCTATCACGAAAAGAGGGAAATGATCTGAGCAGGAATTCAGAAAAACCAACATTGTCCATTCGCTTGAAGTCTCTAATCAGGACAGGCGGCTCCAAATCATGAGGTGGGACCGACAGGTTCAAAATTAGTAGAACAGCCCAGTGATCACTTATGCCTGATTCCACAGAGACGGAATTTAGAATGTGGACAGGCCGCATGAGAAAAATATCCAAGATAGAGTTAGAAACAGGACGAGTGGGAACCTTGACCAATTGATCAAGGCCGAAGTCAAAACAGAAGTCGGTTGCAGCTCGATTGACAGAGACCATAACAGCAATTAGGCTTGGGGGAAAGACTATCCCAATTCAAATCGGGAAGATTGAAATCGCCAGCAATGAGCAAGGGAGTCATCAAATCGGCAAACAAATTAAGGTTAACTAACTGAGTGGTTATTTCATGGAATATCTCAGGAGAGGAATCCGGAGGACGGTAGCAACAACAACATAGAACGGTTTACCTAATGATTTCAGGGTGAGGGAACATATTAGAAATTCCTGTGAAGAACTGGTATATATGTATAAGAGAAGAAATGAGTGAGCACCGTATCGCAACTAAGACACCACCGCCAAATCTGCAGCGATCCCTGCGGTACACAGTGAAAGATGCTGGAAGGAATTCATGGGTGCCAATGCTGCCATGAAGCCAAGTCTCTGTGAGGACAATGATATCAGGATCATGCATTTCGAGAAGTGTTGCGAGCTCAATGGATTTATTGCGAATGCTGCGGCAGTTCAATTGGAGGACAGAGAAGTAAGAATCGCAAGATCTTGTCTGGGGAGAACACGAACTAACGTCTGGGGACTATATTCCTGTGACGTCACCAACAAGCGGCGCAGCTCGGATTGGCTATTGGCTTATCAGCGTGCAAACGGGAGAGTCTTGCTCTTTGCTCAGCTCAAGGAGAAGCCAACGAAAAGACCTGGCTTCTCTTCTCTTGAACTGTGTTCAAATGCACATGCCTCCGGCTCAATTGGGAAGGCGGGCATATTCCGGCAAGGATGGGGTGGATCGGGAGCTTGGGAAAAGATAAAAGAACACAATGATATTGAATCGGAGTGAAATGGAGGGTCGCTGGCCGTGGGCCACCAACAGGAACCTGCATAGCAATCAAACTGGCACCTCTGCAAGAAAAGTGGCGGCAGAGTTAATGTACCTGTGCGTTTGTATTTTTTTTTTTTCAAAATGTTACCTCCGAAATTTTTTCTTTCTTTTTTGAGAAACAGTTCCAAAGCACTCCATCGCTTTCGCCGCATATGCGATGGCGTTCACTCAAGTGAAGCTCACGGTGCATTTTTATGACGCTTATTTTCATAACAATAAACTTTTTGCATTGTTATCTTAAGCGGAAAGAGCCGAGCTTTTGAGAATGACGACTCAACATTGCAACATGACATGTCACCCAAACAAAAAAAAGTTCTTTTTGATCAGCAAGTTATAGGTATAGGTATAGGTATCAGACGCTGCTTTCAGCAGGTTATTATGCCACGAGGCAATCGTCAATGGAGAATAGCAAGTTCTCACATATGACAGCAAATGTCATCATATACCTGGGAAGGGGAAGGGAGGGAAGGGAAGGACACGCGACCGTCGGCTGCAATATTCGTAAGGATAGGAAAGGGTAGGTAAAGGAAGGAGGGGTGAGGAGGGTAGATATAGGACATATCATCGGAATGTGGACGGGGCCTAGTCATATAGCATTCAATACAGGCACACAACAGTCATACACACGCGACCCAAACAAGACCTCCCTACCATCAGCATCAAGCCTGCAGCATTAACCAGCACACACGCACACCACAACATACCCATTCGCAATCTCAAATGAAAATATGCAAAAAAGCGAATAAAAGTTAGACATAGGTAGGTGAGAGAAAAGGAAGAAGGTAGGGAAATGACGAAATGAAGAAACAAAGCCAACAACATGAGATTAGATAGAAGAAAAAGAAGTAGAAGATAACACAGTTTGACCCACATAGGTTCCTAGGTAGTCTTTCCGGAGCACTACATCGGGGGAATGGGTTCGCCTTGCGTCAGTCGCGCGGCGATAGCGCTGTCCGACAACTGCCGGTTAACTAGCGCAGGGAGTCACGGAAGCACCAGCGGCGTTCGCCAGCAGTACGCACACTCCCTCTTCCCAGCTGCGTGAAAAAGGTTTGCACTGACCACGCAGAGGGGGGCCACCAACATGGGCCGCCGACTCCGGGCAGGTTCCCGGCTTAGGTCTGGGCATGAGTCACTGACCCGTTCCCTGACCTCATCTTTATCAACCCCTCGTAATGCACCGGATCGAATCTAATCCCAGGTCTAATTTGGGCCCCTAGGAGATAAGAGTAGTTTTCACTACGAATGCCAGAGAAAATAACAGATGAGGAACTTCAGGAAAAGGGTTGAGTCAGAAAGGAATCCACCGAATTCTGGGATAGACGATTCCAGTCTACAATGGTTCTGGGAATGAAAGAATACTTAAAAATGTTCTTAGAAGGTTGATAAACGCGGATCTTGGAAGTATGGTCATGGCGACCAAAGTAATCGGGAAGAGCAAGGGTTTCAGATAGACATGACCAGCCACCATTATGAGTAAAAATCTTACTTAGAGCTGACAACCTAAACTGAGAACGCCTATCGGAGAGTGAAGGCCAGTTCAGAGAGGAAAGCATCGAAGTCACGCTTGAATGGCGAGAAAAATCATTCTTGACGAAACGAGCAGCCCTACGCTGAATTTTTCAAGCTCATCAACGAGGGAGATTTGGTACGGATCCCAGATTATGCAGGCATATTCGAGAAGTGGACGGACAAGTGAAATATAAAGTGTTTCCTTGTTGAAGGTGAGCAGGATTTGAAAAGACGCCGAATTTTGAGAAGAGCAAAATTGGCATTGCGTGCAATGTTGGTAATGTGTAGTTTCCAGGACAGATCAGATGAAAGTGTCACACCAAGGTATTTGCAGGACAATGAGGTTGATAAGGTTGTACCTGACGAAGGAAGAGCATAAGAAGACTGAAGAGGATGCAATTTAGTTGAGAACCTGACATGGGCACATTTTGATCCGTTCAGGCCAAGGCCCCAATGAAGGCTCCACGAGTCAAGGGAAGCAAGATCATCTTGCAACAAGTCGACATCAGAAACAGAGTGAATAATCTTGTAGAGGACGCAGTCATCAGCAAATAGCATTATTCTTGAAGAAGTTATGACGTCAGGAAGATCATTGATGAAGATGAGGAATAGAAGAGGGCCCAACACACTACCTTGAGGAACACCTGAAGTTACAGGAAAAGATGGAGATTTAGTTCCAGAAACAGAAACAGACTGTGTCCGGTTGCTGAGGAAGCTGCCAATCCAAGAGATAATAGGGATAGGTAAGCCTAAACGCTGCAATTTAAACATCAGAGCGTTGTGTGGAACAACGTCGAAGGCAGTTTTAAAGTCCAGAAACAGTGCATCTACATCGGCACCCTTGTCAAAAGAGGATGCAACCTCGTGGGTGAACTTTGCAAGGGCCAGTTCACAAGACCAGCCAGGACGAAAACCAAACTGAAAAGGGGAGATGGAATCGGTGGCATTAAGAAACTGCCTAATGTAGTCCGAGATCAGCCTTTCCATCAGCTTGCACACACAAGACGTCAGACTGATGGGCCGGTAATTAGCTGGCAGTGAAGGATCACCCTTCTTGAATAGGCGTAATACTCCCTGCCTTCCATGCATCGGGGAGTGTGCCACAAGAAAAGGACTTGTTGAAGAGAAGGTACAGATAGGCAGAAAATTCGTGTGGGAAGGATTTCAGAAGAGATCCAGGAATTCCATCAGGGCCAGAAGAGGATGATTTGGATTTCCTGATTGCAGACACTATTGAAGAAAAGGTAATCGAGAAGGTAGGATCCTGCCCAGGAGCATTGGATGGAGCTGGCAGAGCTAAAGCTGGAAAATTGTCAGCAGAATATGAAGAAGAAAATTGTAGAGCAAGCGCTTCAGCCTTTTCAGATGGTGAAACGGCCAAACCATCACGGAATTTTAGGGATGGGATAGTGACTGACCCACGGTACCTATTATTTACCTGCTTCCAAGCGTTTTGTAAAGAACTGCGGGAATTTGAGTTGCATGTACCTGGCCTGAGAGATAGACTAGAAAGGAGATGATTTTCATGATCCAATTTCGCAGCCATGAGTTCAGAGCAGAGAAGATCATAGGTTCTGGCATGAACTTCAGAATAATGACGAAATTTGTAGTATTTTTTACATTGGCGAGATAGGTAGCGAATATGCGGGGGTTTATAAAAAATCGATCTGGATTGGGGCCTTTTGATGCGAGAGGAACAAACTGACTGATGCCGTGTTGAATAATCGACTCGAAATCACACCAAAGCCTGTCAATAGATGAGCACAGATATTTTTCCCGAAATGAAAGAAATGAGCCCAGCAAGAAGTCAGAAAAACCAACACTGTAATTTGTGAGAAGTCACTGATCAAGACAGGAGGCTCTGATTCCGGAGTTGAAATTGACAAGGATAAAGTAAGCAGAACTGCCATGTGATCACTTATCCCCGTTTCGACAGAGATTGCATTTAGAATATGGATTGGACGCAACAGAAAAATATCCAAAATGGAGTTTGAAGCTGGCCTAGTAGGAACCTTAACCGTCTGATCAAGGCCGAAATCAAGGCAGAGTTCAATAGCAGCTCGGTTGGCAGAGAGAGCCATAACAGCAATTTGGAATGGGGAGAGAGTGTCCCAGTTCACACCAGGAAGATTGAAGTCACCAGCTATCAGCAGAGGATCTCCCAAATCTGCAGAAAGACCAAGACTGACAAGTTCCGAAGAAATTTCTTGGAAAATGTTCGAAGAAGAATCAGGAGGACGGTAACCACCAACAATGTGGAATGGTTTGTTACCTAATGACTTCAGAATAACGGAGCATATGAGAAATTCGTGTGAAGAGCTGAGAAAGACAAGAGAGGAATTTAGTGAACACCGAATGCCTACCAAGACACCACCGCCAAATTTGCAGCGGTCCCTACGGTACACAGTGAAGTAAGATGGAAGGAATTCATGAGTGCCAATGCTGTCATCAAGCCAAGTTTCAGTAAGAACTAAAACGTCGGGATCATGCATTTCGAGCAGAGTCGCGAGCTCGTTGGATTTGTTGCGAATGCTGCGGCAGTTCAACTGAAGGACAGAGAGATGCGAATCAAGAGAGTTTGTCTGTGGTCTGCCTGAGCGCAAATAGCAACTCTTCTGCAACACAGAAAATTCAACCAGAGAATCTAAGGTGAATGGAGCACACAAGATAGCGAGAGATGTTAGAGTGGGACGAGATTTAGGCTTCTGTAGAGCTAAGTATGAGGTTTTGGAAGGAGAGCGGACAGTTTCCCAACAGCGAGCTTGAGAAAGGCAGGCAAATGCTGCGAAACAGATTCCCAAGAATCCTGCTCCGTGATCATTGAGATGTAGACGATCTCTAGCAAGGAAATTAGAAGGGAACCAACAATTAGCATCCAAAAAAGAGACACCCAACTGCTGGCAAAGTGCAGCAACCCTGGAGTTCAAGAGATAGAGAGACTTTAGTGGAACGCGATCATTAGCAATGATGGCAAAAAAGATCAAGCGGGCACCAGGAAACTGGTTCCTGCAGCACAGAAAGAAATCAGAGACTGCGAAGAACAATTTCTGGTGATGCACCGCCTAGGATATCGTTAACACCAGCGTGCACAAGAATGGTTGAGTAACCTTGGGCCTGGGATTTTGGAATGGCTTTCAATGAGGATGAAATTGTGGAAATGGTGGCACAGGAAGACATCGGAACTCTGTACCAGCGGCTGGACGGCAGTTTGAATGCTTGATCATGGAATCCCCAATGATCAGTATCCTGGAACTTTTCTTTGTAGTGTGAGACTGGCCAGAAATAGATTCAGCTGAGGAAGAGCTTGTACATGGATCATTGATCGGCAGAGAACAGGCAAGGACTTTACTGACTTCAGGCAAGGAGAGTGGCGGTGATTGCACAGCGGTCAAATCAACTGCAGCAACTGAAGACTTAAAGACAGGCCGTTTCTTGGTGGAATGACCCCGGCTACAGCAGAAGACCCGGAACTGCAGAGAGAGCTTAACAAAGGGCTGCAGGGAGGAGCTGAGACATGATCGCGTAGGAAAGAGTTCCGGGGACAACTTTGGGCACACACCCAAGAAGTGGAAATGCAGAAGAAAGGGGCCAATGGGAGAGGAAACCGAAGGTACAGCTGAGAGGATGAGAGGCTTATCGGAGTGACTCATGAGAGCACGAGAAAGTGCCAGAGGAGATGGAGCAACAGAAGGTTCCGGATGGCCAACAACCACAACAGGAGGAACAGCCAAATTGTATGACCGCTTTCACAAGAATCCTTCTCAAGGAGACTTCAGCAGGCCAGATTGATATGCAATTGAATTACTACGAACTAAGCTGTTCAATGTGGACTGGAGATTTTTATAGCATAAACTGTCCAAATGTACTTGTTTCTGAATTCACTCGCATTTGTTGAGTGCAAAAATATCTTGCTCTCATGCTCAGGCCTCCAGGAAGATAAACAAATACAACACTCCTCGCAATCCATGGATTACTCCTGAGATTTTGCAATCAATCAAAGTGACTGACCCACGGTACCTATTATTTACCTGCTTCCAAGCGTTTTGTAAAGAACTGCAGGAATTTGAGTTGCATGTACCTGGCCTGAGAGATAGACTAGAAAGGAGATGATTTTCATGATCCAATTTCGCAGCCATGAGTTCAGAGCAGAGAAGATCATAGGTTCTGGCATGAACTTCAGAATAATGACGAAATTTGTAGTATTTTTTACATTGGCGAGATAGGTAGCGAATATGCGGGGGTTGTTATAAAAAATCGATCTGGATTGGGGCCTTTTGATGCGAGAAGGAACAAACTGACTGATGCAGTGTTGAATAATCGACTCGAAATCACACCAAAGCCTGTCTGTCAATAGATGAGCACAGATATTTTTCCCGAAATGAAAGAAATGAGCCCAGCAAGAAGTCAGAAAAACCAGCACTGTTAATTTGTGAGAAGTCACTGATCAAGACAGGAGGCTCTGATTCCGGAGTTGAAATTGACAAGGATAAAGTAAGCAGAACTGCCATGTGATCACTTATCCCCGTTTCGACAGAGATTGCATTTAGAATATGGATTGGACGCAACAGAAAAATATCCAAAATGGAGTTTGAAGCTGGCCTAGTAGGAACCTTAACCGTCTGATCAAGGCCGAAATCAAGGCAGAGTTCAATAGCAGCTCGGTTGGCAGAGAGGCCATAACAGCAATTTGGAATAGGGGAGAGAGTGTCCCAGTTCACACCAGGAAGATTGAAGTCACCAGCTATCAGCAGAGGATCTCCCAAATCTGCAGAAAGACCAAGACTGACAAGTTCCGAAGAAATTTCTTGGAAAATGTTCGAAGAAGAATCAGGAGGACGGTAACCACCAACAATGTGGAATGGTTTGTTACCTAATGACTTCAGAATAACGGAGCATATGAGAAATTCGTGTGAAGAGCTGAGAAAGACAAGAGAGGAATTTAGTGAACACCGAATGCCTACCAAGACACCACCGCCAAATTTGCAGCGGTCCCTACGGTACACAGTGAAGTAAGATGGAAGGAATTCATGAGTGCCAATGCTGTCATCAAGCCAAGTTTCAGTAAGAACTAAAACGTCGGGATCATGCATTTCGAGCAGAGTCGCGAGCTTGTTGGATTTGTTGCGAATGCTGCGGCAGTTCAACTGAAGGACAGAGAGATGCGAATCAAGAGAGTTTGTCTGTGGTCTGCCTGAGCGCAAATAGCAACT
Organism: Sinentomon sp. SZTP_YWyxl; assembly: GCA_030068105.1. Classification (NCBI taxonomy): domain Eukaryota; kingdom Metazoa; phylum Arthropoda; class Protura; order Sinentomata; family Sinentomidae; genus Sinentomon; species Sinentomon sp. SZTP_YWyxl. Next base: position 17,103 of record JASGXE010018323.1, read on the forward strand.
CTTCTGCAACACAGAAAATTCAACCAGAGAATCTAAGGTGAATGGAGCACACAAGATAGCGAGAGATGTTAGAGTGGGACGAGATTTAGGCTTCTGTAGAGCTAAGTATGAGGTTTTTGGAAGGAGAGCAGACAGTTTCCCAACAGCGAGCTTGAGAAAGGCAGGCAAATGCTGCGAAACAGATTCCCAAGAATCCTGCTTCCGTGATCATTGAGATGTAGACGATCTCTAGCAAGGAAATTAGAAGGGAACCAACAATTAGCATCCAAACAAGAGACACCCAACTGCTGGCAAAGTGCAGCAACCCTGGAGTTCAAGAGATAGAGAGACTTTAGTGGAACGCGATCATTAGCAATGATGGCAGAAAAGATCAAGCGGGCACCAGGAAACTGGTTCCTGCAGCACAGAAAGAAATCAGAGACTGCGAAGAACAATTTCTGGTGATGCACCGCCTAGGATATCGTTAACACCAGCGTGCACAAGAATGGTTGAGTAACCTTGGGCCTGGGATTTTGGAATGGCTTTCAATGAGGATGAAATTGTGGAAATGGTGGCACCAGGAAGACATCGGAACTCTGTACCAGCGGCTGGACGGCAGTTTGAATGCTTGATCATGGAATCCCCAATGATCAGTATCCTGGAACTTTTCTTTGTAGTGTGAGACTGGCCAGAAATAGATTCAGCTGAGGAAGAGCTTGTACATGGATCATTGATCGGCAGAGAACAGGCAAGGACTTTACTGACTTCAGGCAAGGAGAGTGGCGGTGATTGCACAGCGGTCAAATCAACTGCAGCAACTGAAGACTTAAAGACAGGCCGTTTCTTGGTTGGAATGACCCCGGCTACAGCAGAAGACCCGGAACTGCAGAGAGAGCTTAACAAAGGGCTGCAGGGAGGAGCTGAGACATTGATCGCGTAGGAAAGAGTTCCCGGGACAACTTTGGGCACACACCCAAGAAGTGGAAATGCAGAAGAAAGCGGGCCAATGGGAGAGGAAACCGAAGGTACAGCTGAGAGGATGAGAGGCTTATCGGAGTGACTCATGAGAGCACGAGAAAGTGCCAGAGGAGATGGAGCAACAGAAGGTTCCGGATGGCCAACAACCACAACAGGAGGAACAGCCAAAATTGTATGACCGCTTTCACAAGAATCCTTCTCAAGAGAGACTTCAGCAGGCCAGATTGATATGCAATTATGAATTACTACGAACTAAGCTGTTCAATGTGGACTGGAGATCTTTTTATAGCATAAACTGTCCAAATGTACTTGTTTCTGAATTCACTCGCATTTTGTTGAGTGCAAAAATATCTTGCTCTCATGCTCAGGCCTCCAGGAAGATAAACAAATACAACACTCCTCGCAATCCATGGATTACTCCTGAGATTTTGCAATCAATCAAAGTTAAGGATCAGTTATTTTTTCGCCATAAAAAGAACCCTGGTGATCTGGCTTTGGGAGTGAGGTATAGGAAATTTAGAAATAGCCTTACTCAGCAACTCCGTTCATTGAAAATTTCTTATTTTACTATGCAATTTGCAAAATTTCATGGCAATTCTAGGAAAACTTGGGGTGTCATTAATAAAGTTCTTGGGCGTGATAAGCCAAAAACTGAAATAACATCCATGCTTCATGGTACTACCACTGAGTCATGTCCTGTTAAAATTTCAAACACTCTTAATGAGTTCTTTGTATCTGTAGGAAGACACACTTTTGTGGGACCAACTCTCAACTTTGGCCTGTCCCAATCCTCCAGACCTTGCGGTTCTTTTTTTCTTAGGCCTATGGTTAAGTCCGAGGTCCTGGCCTTGAACACTATGGTGTGCGTGGGATGGCTCTTAATCTCTTTAAAAGCTATCTCACTGGTCGGACACAAGTGGTTAAACTTGGGAAGGTTTGTTCTGAACCATTGCCACTTAGATGGGGTGTTCCACAGGGTTCTGTTCTAGGCCCTCAATTGTTTTTGTTGTATATTAATGATTTGCCTTTAATTAATTTATCCAGTCGTCTTGTGCTTTACGCTGATGATACCACCCTTTTTACAGTCACTGATGATATTAATCTTGGTATTCAACAGCTACAGTGTGATTTTGACCTTGTTTCACAATGGCTACTTGCAAATAAGCTGAAATTAAATGTTAGGAAAACAAAGTTGGTTATTTTTCGATCCCAGAGGATTGCATTGCCTGATTCGGCCTTTATTCTTCATGACACACTGCGTATTCCAGCAAGTGGTTTTATGAAATTTCTTGGTGTCTTTTTGGACGAATTTTTGAATTGGTCTGTTCAAACATCACACGTTACAAAGTGCATGAACACCATGATTTACACTTTTTATAGGATCTCCCGTTTTTTCCCCAGTGAGGTTCTCCGCATGTTATATTTTAGTTTTGTCCATTCAAAATTGATTTATGGAATCGAAGCTTGGGGTTCAGCTTATCAAAGTTCTCTGATTCCTATTTATTCCAAACAAAAGGCTATTGTTAGACTTGTTTCTCATGTAGGAAGATTAGAGCCTTCTCGTCCATTGTTTTTGTCTCTAAAGATTCTGCCATTTTTTTCTTTAGTTGTTTACAGAACTTGTCTATTAACATTCTTGGCTGTTAGATTTCAGGCACACATAACAGATTTGCACTTCAGGAAAGCCCTAGGTCCTTACCCCACAAGATTTTCCACTTATGGCCGTTTAATTTCATTATGCCCCCATAACAATGCTGGTAAGAGAAGTCCAAGCTACAGATGGTCTCATTTTTGGAATTCTCTCCCCCCTGCACTAACAGTTGAACTGAATTACAAATCTTTTCAGTCTGCACTCTTTCGTCATATGTGGACTACAGAATCCCTGGATAATATTTTATCCTTGTTTTCTTTTTCATGAATTGCAACTGCTTACTACCACAACACACATTCAAACACAGGCAAACAACAAACAAAAAATTGTCATGAATGTTTGCCATCTTTCTCCCCTCCTCAATCAGAGATAGTTCAATTAGGGGTTATTTAGGGAGGAGCTTGCGCTGGCTTTGCCAATTCCCCTTCCTTTCCCTAACCCGGTTTCTCAAGGAACCGACACCAACCTGAAATTAAATTGGTGTTTAGGCAGGCAGGTAGTGATTATCTTACTTGCATTTTTACCTTCAGCTTTCTTTTTGCTAATCAATTTCCCGTTTCTTTTCCTAACTTACGGTTGTGGCTCACCATGCCCAACTCCATGCATTTACATCTAGGGTTTGTCTTTACTGTACTTGCCTTGATGGCCGGTGGTTCACTTGTCATTGTGGTTTGAGGCTTTTTCGTCATTTGGCCGATTGGCCCGGCATCGAATGTGGATTGTTTTCAATTTCATAACTTACCAACCAACAACTGCTCGATGAAATGCTGGGATGTTGGCTGCATGATTGAGCACCGATTGTAAGTTTTCACCATTTTTTACTTGCTGCATTTTCATTTGACGAAAAATTCACATGTTTGCTTTGTACCTACTAATACATTTTTGGCATTTGGGATAAAAAATAAAAACCAGAACCAGAACCAGAACCAGCAACAGCAGGTGGCCTGGCCACCACTGCAGCTGAAGGAACAGCAGAAGTTACCCTATCGGCAGTAGGTGAAGCAGGATCACCCACAGGGGGGGAATCATTCACAATGGCAGGCTTTGCCGGAGGAACAGCCACTGCGGAAGACTCGGCAACTGCCGCAGCTGGAAGACCAGAAGAACAAAGAACTCTCAAATGCATGAGGAGGCTTTTCATCTCACGAAAATCCCCGATACAATCCTCGCACAACCACAAAGCCCATGCTGGAATGGACTTGGTTTTGAGAAGGCCAACGCATTCGAAGTGAAAGTATTTGGAGCAACCATCGCAGAGCACCATCTTCCCTTCACCAGAGTTTCCAAACTTGCAGTTCACCCGGCAATATTCATCACTGACAGGCGATGCAGTCTGGAACCGGAGGCTCTTGAAGTCGGAGTCTCCATGACAATGGTTCAGAAAAGACGTCGGTGACGATGGCGTCAAATCCAAAATCAAAATCAAAAATATGTACAAGCCATTTCATGAAATTCAAACGTCGAATTTCCACATTGCCAAATCATCCTTCTTTCGAAGTTTCGTGATCTTCAATGCATGGAAACCGTTTGGAATGTCTTCGTAAGCACAACAGAGAAGTCTGGGTGGCTTTCGCCCTCTGCGAGTGGAACCACCTCCCATTGCTTTTCACCTGTTGAACACTTGGAAACGTTTTTCACCTGTAAAAACTTTGGAACGCTTTTTGGGAAATCTGTTTGAGCCAGTGCACTGAAATTTCGGCACACTACAGACCACACGACCACGGAGGGCAACGCGAGGCCCGATTTTTGAATTTCGGCCCCTGCGACTGGAACCACCTCCCATCACTTTTGACGTGTAGAAAATTTGGGAACGCTTTTTGGGAAAGCCACTCATGCTAGCGCACTCAAATTTTGGAAAACGGGAGACCATACGACCGCGGAGGGCAACGCGAGGCCCGATTTTTGAATTTCGGCCCCTACGACTGGAACCACCTCCCATCACTTTTGACGTGTAGATAATTTGGGAACTCTTTTTGGGAAAGCCACTCATGCTAGCGCACTCAAATTTTGGCAAACGGGAGTTCATTCAACACCGGAGGGCAACGCGAGGCCCGATTTTTGAATTTCGGCCCCTGTGACTGGAACCACCTCCCATCACTTTTGACGTGTAGAAAATTTGGGAACGCTTTTTGGGAAAGCCACTCATGCTAGCACTCTAAAATTTTGGCAAACGGGAGTTCATTCGACCCCGGAGGGCAACGCGAGGCCCGATTTTTGAATTTCGGCCCCTGTGACTGGAACCACCTCCCATCACTATTGACGTGTAGAAAATTTGCGAACGCTTTTTGGGAAAGCCACCCATGCAAGCGCACTCAAATTTTGGCAAACGGGAGACCGTACGACCCCGGAGGGCAACGCGAGGCCCGATTTTTGAATTTCGGCACCTGCGACTGGAACCACCTCCCATCACTTTTGACGTGTAGATAATTTGGGAACGCTTTTTCGCTATCCAGGGGATATGAAACAGGTACCCACCCACTTCTGTTGCATCTGGCACAAAGACAACCTTTTTTCCAAACCCGACGAAATGTTAACTTTTACATCTGGTTCCTATTCCAAGGTTCCTATTCCTATTTGCCCTCGGTTTTACAAAACCAAAATCATGATGAAAGTCGCATTCCCGATGCGAGCGCAGCGGTAACTCAACTTCTTTATTACCACTTGTAGTTACGCGAAAGCTGGGCGGCGTTATCGCTTCTCTCCCCTCGAAACGCGTGCACATAATGCAATCTTAAATCCAAGCATCATTGCGTTCTTTGTGCGGTTTTGAGTCCTTTTACTCGTCGATCTGACTGATCGGGGATTAGACTGATATAAAATATCATGCGGAAAAAGGGGAACCAGTGGAAATAGGAAAGTGTGGATTAAACAGTGTCAGAAATTAAACAGTGGAAACAGGAAAGAAAAAGTTCTGATAACTTTATGTCTCTTGTTTGGGCATCTTCCCACATCCGCTTGGATGAAAGATTCGAACTCATGAAGCACATTGGTACAGAGTGTTCAGAAAGTGTCATGCTTCACTTTTGGCAAAGGCCTTCCACTGTAAAGCAACGTCATTTGGATTGTCTTTTTAAACGCCAACGCCCAAGCTTGATATTTTTCACCAACTATCTGAATGAATTCCATGGGCTTTTCAGCAGATTGGTGTTTGTTGTCAATGCTTTAACCAAACAACTGGTTTCCCAAAAAATCCAAGCAGGGGCCTTTTTGCGATGAAAAAGCCATTGCGCAAAGTTCATCTGGAGATATGGGTACTTTCTTAACACTCTGTATCGATAAAGCATCGTTTGTTCCTCAAAAATTAGAGACCGCGGGCGGTCTGGCGATCATCACTCCTTCCAAATTTCGGATAGGCCTATACAGATTTCCCAAAAATCACTTGACAAGCCCAGAAAAGTGATTGCAGTTTTGAAGCAAGTCTGGAAGCTTGGAGTGGAGTTTGTTCCAATTCGAATGGATAACACCTGCAGCAGGCAGCCTGTCCAATCTGAACCTGAAATCTGTAGAAATAGCCCCACAAGAGAAGATTGAAAACTAGCAAATAGCAGGGGTTGTCAAGTGACTTTTGGGAAACCCTGTATACATGTGTGTCATAATATTCACCATAAATGTCAACGTTCAATTTTTGCCAAACTGATCCCATCGGCTACCGGGGATCCCCGCTGATGTGGCAGCTGCAACGCGGTCTTGTTTCTTGACGGAATGAGAGCCGGATATCCTGAAACAAATAATGAAATCTGAGATCGCATGACGATGAACTCGCATCTTGCTTCTTGGT
>JASGXE010018326.1:0-10434 GCA_030068105.1 Sinentomon sp. SZTP_YWyxl
CACACAAATGCAAGTGGCTTCAGGCATTTCAAATCATACCCAAAAATTATTCACCTGAGGTCAAAATACTCCGTATTTTATTTTACCGATTTTATTCAAAGTTGGTACACACAACCCCTTATGTAGTGCATCCAGGCAAAATTTCAACTTTATATAAAATACAGGGTATCCCGAAAACATTTCGCCAAAATTCGTGGAGGTGTTCTTGATGGCAAAACAAATCGAAATTAATCTGGAAAAAACTTTTGCTCCGGGCCCCTTTTGCAGGGGGTCTGGGGGCCCAGCGGGGGTCCAGGGGGCAGCGCCCCCGGCAGGGGGTTTGGGGGACAGCGTCCCACAAAAGCTGAAGCTTTTTTGAAAAATTAGGGGTCCTCAGATGCCATTATGCGACATTTCATGTCCTTTTTTTCTTATCCTGGAGGGTTTGCAGTCGCAATAGATGGAGCAAGGAAAGAACTGTCAGACACGACTTTCTGGATGAGTTTTTTTTTTTCATTTTACCATTTTCTGTAAATCAAAACAGAAAGTACCTACAAAAGAAACAGAATGTTGCTATTGAAGTCCTGGGGTGTGCAGGGCACACACCAGGACATCGGGACTTCGGCCAAGGGTCCCCTCGGAAAAAGGCTAGGGAGGGGGTAACATCAGCCGAAGGTCGAGGTTCCCCCCCCCCCCCGAGTCTTTTTCCAGCAGGGGAATCAAAGCAGGAATTACAAAAGAAACAGAATGTTGCAATTGAAGTCCTTCCTGGTGTGTGCAGGACACACGAGGACTTTGGCCAAAGGTACCCTTGGAAAAAGGCTGTGGTTTTCTGGAAAAAGGCTGTGGAAAAAGCCAAAGGCCGAGGTTACCCCCCCTGGCCTTTTTCCGGCAGGGGAATCAAAAAGGAAGTCAAAAGAAACAGAATGTTGCAATTGAAGTCCTTCCTGGTGTGTGCACGGCATATACCAGGAAGGACTTCAATAGCAACATTCTAGGGTGGGGGTAACCTCGGCCAAAGGCCGAGGTTACCCCCCGGCGGAAAAAGGCTGGGGGGGTAACCTCTGCCTAAGGCCAGGGGGGTAGCCCCCCCTACCCCCCTATGCCCAACCCTGCCCCCAAAGTCCACCAAAATGGACCCATTTGGGGTATTCATGGGGGAGGTAAGATTTCATCCTAGAGCTCTCCAATTTTCAGGACAGGTTCTACGTATCGAGTAAAACATAAAATATTCAGTGACAAAATAACCTACATGCCCCCATTTTCACGCAGTGCTCCCCCAAAAATCCAAGAAGCCCAATTTTTGGTGGTCTTGTTTTAACTGAGATATTAAAAGAATGGGTCGCCACATAAAAGCCATTTTCGAGGAGAGATTCACGAAAGTACGCTGAACACAAAAGGTTCAGTGAGAAAACGTGCTCAGACTCCCCATTTACACGCAATAGCCCCCCAAAAACCGGTGAAAATAGTATCTTTTTCATGGTTACCATGGCAACCTGTTGGGTTGCCATGACAACTGTCAACTATATGTCAACTGTCAACTACTAATGATAACTACCATGGTTACCACGAAAAAGAGACCATTTTCACCAGTTTTTGGGGGGCTATTGCGTGGAAATGGGGGGTCTGAGCAAGTTCTCACTGAACCTTTTTTGTTCCGCATACTTTCGTGAATCTCTCCTTGAAAAATGGGTTTTGTGTGGCAACCCACTCTTAGAACATCTCAGTTAAAACAAGACCACCACAAATTGGGCTCTTTTGGATGGCTCGTAGGTTATTTTTTCACTAAATATTTTATGTTTTACTCGATACGATGAAATCTTACCTCCCCATAAATACCCCAAATGGGTGCATTTTGGTGGACTTTGGGGGTTATTACATGGAAATGGGGGCCCGGAGCAAAATTTTTTACTGATTAATTTCGATTTGTTTTGCCATAAGGAACACCTCCAAGAATTTTGGTGAAAAGATTTCGGGACACCATGTGGGGTGTTTGGGGGAACGCACCTGGATAGAATGTATAGTGGCGGCGGAAAAAGATTACTCATACATGTGTTTTTCCCATTTGATTGTTGCCTCCGAAACTTTTTTTTCTTTCTTTTTACTCTTATGCATTTGGGAGAAATTAAAGCGCCAAATTGCAACGGAGCTTTCTAGAGGTGTCAGATTTTGATATTAGTGATGAAAAAGGATCTTTTATTTCTACAGCATGGACTTTTTGCTAAAATCTCAAGAATGGAAATTTTTCACATGTATGGGTAATCTTTTTCCGCCGCCAGTATACTTTAGATCGAATGGTTTTTAGACCGAAAATTCGATCCAATCACCATTCGAACTAAAATGCATTCGAACTAAAAATACTTCGATCTAAAAACAATTCGATCTAAAAACCATTCGATCTAAAAACCGTTCGGACCAATGCGCATTCGGTCTATTCGCCGTTCGGAGTAAAGTACATTCTGACAAAACGAGATTCTATCCAAATGCAATTCGACCTAAAAATCATTCGATCTAATAGTCATTCGATCTAAAAACCACTCGGGATAAAATGCATTCGGTCTAATCGCCATTCGAACTGATGCATATTCGGTCTAATGCACATTCGATCCAGATACGATTCGATGTAATTTGGTTTCTGTCCAAGTGGCATTCGAACAAACTTCAATTCGACCCACTGTCCATTCTTCTCGGCTGTTGACGTTAAACTTTGGCAGATTCTGAATTTTTCCGCACAAGACTGCGCAGATGGAGATAGTTTGTTTTGAATCTGAACAGTTCCACATCTTGCAACCGCCTCTCTTGTTTGTTTTATCTGGGTTCCTTTTGTTATAGAACGGGTTAGGTTAGGTTAGGTTGTGTTTCGATAAGTTAGACAATTTTTGGCGTTTAAATGTCATCCCCAACAAATATCCCGACCCATTTTCTGCAATGTTAAAGCTGATGTTTAGGATTAAACCAAAATAACAACCACAGCGCAAAAGCCAGACTTTTCGGAAATTTTTCGTTCTTATTCACATTCGATGCAAACAACATTCGATCCAAACGCCACTCGAACTAAAACCAATTCGGTGCAAAACTCGTTCGGGCTAAAATACATTCGAACCAAAAGCAATTCGAACCAAAAAACATTCGAACTAAAAACCATTCGAACTTTTAACAATTCTGACTAAAAATCATTCGAACTTATAACCATTCGAACTAAAAACCATTCGAACGAAAAAGCGTTCGACCTAAAAACCATTCGAACTAAAAACAATTCGGACGAAAACCCATTCGGAGCAAATGTCGTTCGGACGAAAGTTCATTCGATCTAAAGTCAATTCGGACCAAAAGCCACTCGGACCAAAACCCATTCGGACCAGATGCCGTTCGGACTAAAGTCCATTCGGCCTAAAATTCATTCTGCCCAAATAACATTCTGTCCCTTCCCCCTATCCGGGTGGTTCAGGGTGTTTCTGAAATTGTTGGCCACACTTCGTTTTCCGCATCCTGGTGCTATTCTGAACAAAAAATGTTGTGACTTTTTTGTCGTCCGATGACTTCTAGGGGTACTCACCAAAAAAAAAACATGGGACCACACACTGCAATTCACGACATCACATTGAGGTCACTAAAAAGCACCAGGAAAACAAAGTCAATGCTAAACATTACACGCAAAGGCAGAGAATGCATTATCTGTGTTCAGAATGCATTCTCTACCACACCTGCATGTGTTGTTTGGCATTTGCTTTGCTCTGCAATTTGTTTTATAGCTACGCTTTACAGTTACCTCAATGTGATGTCATGAATTGCAGTGTGTGGTCCCATGCTTTTTTTTCGGTGAGTACCCCCATGTCATCGTACGACTAAAAGTCACTCTACATTTTTTAACGATGCGGAAAACAAAGTATGGCCAACTATGTCTGAAACAAGCTGTATAGGTCAAGTAGTTTTTGAGTTGTGTTTGTATGATAAAAAAAAAAAGTTGAAGCACGACCTCAGCGTTAGATTTCTAGAAATCCGGTAAAGATTTTTCGCCTGCTCTCAGGGCTTAAAGTGGGCCGGGTCCCGCCGGGTCGCAGACCCGGCCCTTTTTCTCCAGCCGGGTCGAGACCCGGCGTGCCTTTTTTGTCAGAGACCCGACTGCCTTCTCATGCAGACCCGGTCGGACCCATTCATGTGTAATGTCAGAGCGCACTCCTCTTTTCTCTGGCGAATTGAGTCCGAATAATTTTTCATTTCAAATCAGAAATTGTGACTGGGAACATTTTCCCGCCTTCAAAGACCCAGCGTCGCCTCAATCTGCAATCTCATGGTCAATTTTGCGATGCAGCAGTTCATCCTGCCCTGCCGCCACCATACTGACCTTGACTGACTGGCTGCCCAGTCGCGGTCCCAATCCCAAATGTTGCCTGCCGTCCTGCTCCTGTTTATTGGTAAACATAGCAAATGTGATTTTGTGGAAACGAATTTTGGCATTCATTTTTTTTTGCGTTTCTCTTGGTATCCCCCTCTATTTTATTTTTAGACCTTACCCGTCATTCTTCATAATTTTTATCTCAATCAGGGAAATTTTCGGCACATTTTCTTGCAGGGTGATTCTGATTGTGGGGTGACGCAACCGTCCGGGTAGGACAATCCTGGAATCTTTGCCCCAGCGAAAAAATTTGTCACAAAATGTCCCGAAATTTCGCAAATTTCCGAAAAGTCCCGAAGTTCACCTCGAAAATAGCAAAACCGTGATTTGCGTTTTGCGCATCTTTTCTCAATCGATAAAATGGCAAATCAAGCAACGTATAACTTCACTTCGCATGAGAAGCAAGACAAAATTTGGCATCCCTGTCGGCGAAAGTTGCTCATCAAACAGCAACCGCCGTTGATTTGTCGACAGGTTATGTGCCGACAAAGGGACTGATGATCTGAACATCAAGCACATTTTGAGCCGTTGAACTGGTTTCCATGAATGGAATTGTCTTTATAACAGTGCTACCTCCTTTCTCTGTCGTTGTCTGTTGTTTTTTGCCACTTTGGCTACGCAATGCGTGTTCACATTTACCATGGAAATATAGCAACCTGCTATGCTATATTGCCATCTTTCTGACCTTTTTGGCACCTTGCGGAAATGCCGTCTTCCGGACCTTTTGAGCCCTCAAAAAATCCAACTTCTGTAGTCACTGACACAATCTTACCTTTTTACTACCTGGAAAACGCCAACTGTGTGGTTTTGGACGACGTCCCACTGAAAATGACAATGAGTTGTTCAATTCGAAGAAAAATGAAAATGCACCACCGGTACAGGCTGCTGCGATGGCACTGATTGCAAAGTGTTGCTGCGAATTGTTGGCCGAGTGAGGTATGGACATTTCCACCAATCTCACAACGGCTGCCCTTTTTGGGAACACGTGCCCTCCAAAAATCAGGTGTCCCTCTCCAAAAATTGGGACCCGGCCCTTTTTCCTGGACACTTTAAGCCCTGCCTGCTCTGAACCAAAAGATGCAAAAATTGGTCCTTTTTACTGACAGAGCCCGTTTTTTAGATTTAACCAAAAATTCATGAACAATGAATGAATTTCAGCCATTTGCGCCTTACGGCATTTGCGTAGGACATGTTTAGAGATAACTTGGGGCTTCAACCCCTGCAGCCTTTGGCTGCTGCATGGCCCTGAACTTGCACTTCAATAAAAATTCTTCAATTGACGTTCACAACAAATCTCTAGACCTTCTGAACATCATCGTTGAGCTACACTTTTACTTTACTCTTGACACTTAACACTTAACCCTAAAATGGGCTTACAAGTGATTAATGCATTGGACACAAGGTCAAGTTTCGTTGTGTAAAAATTTTTTAAAACCCCAAAATCACCCCAAATGAAGGGAATAAACAGCATTTACAAATTTTTCCAGTCCTCAGTGATGAAAAACAGCCCCGATTCCAAATTTTCAAAGCTGCAGTTTCTTTTTTAGACACTCGGAGATGGTTTTGACCTTGGTTGTGGGAGGGGCTTCCAACCAAAATTTGGCAACTGTGTACAAGTTCCAGCCAACTTTTGAAAAGGCAATTTAAAACTCAAGGTCACCAGGCTCGCACATGCATAAAAGAATTGGCTCCTGACTGATCATGTTAGTTTATACCAGGACTTTGGGCAGTGATGATCTGATCAAATCTATCGTAACAAAAAGCTTGAAGGCAACCGGTTCAAATGAAACGGCTGCCTTCCAACCGGTTCAAATGAAGTTGAAGTCCAGTTGGTTTGCTTGGATCCGGCTCAGGAACCGGTTGACCTGGACCGTTGGATTCCATTTTAAAATTAGATTTTTCAGAGTGAATGAAAAATCTGCTGTCTCGAGAAAGAAGTGTCGTGTGGGAATCACAAATGCTCTGCAACCAATAAAGCCACAGAAATCGCAATTATATCATTTTTTAATCAGCATAAAGGAGCATCTTGCTTTTAGCTAGAGATGGGGTTGACTGAATGTGTGTTTCCTTCAATGAAAGTGTTCTCGCTGCTTTCTGGCACATTTGGATAATTTTGCTCATCTTTGGCCAGAACAAGATCTTAAAGTGGTTGCAAAGTTTAAACATGGGATCGTTATGTATGGGTTTGAAAGTTACGGGATGTAATCCCATAATTTCCTTCGCCGGACTATGATTTGAGGTAGATCTGCTACCAATCACACATCCGGCAATGGAAACTACCACAAATCATACTTCCAGCAAATGAAATCGAACCCATGAAGATCACATGTTGAAACTTTGCAGCCATTTTTAGAACATACATGACAGCATTCTGGCCAAAGAAGAGCAAAATTGAAGATGCACAAAATAATGTGCTGGAGAGCATTGAAAACACTTGCGATTGAAGAAAACACACTCTTCACAACTAAAATCAGCCCCTTACATCTCTTGCTGAAAGCAACATGCTCTTTTTCACCGCAAAATGACACCAGTCCAGGAAGGAATATTGGCGGGAGGGAGTTTCGCACGCAGACGAAACATTTGCAAAAAGCAACAATTCAAGCACCCTGTACATAAAACTGGACACATTGGAGAGCTGAAAATTGGCAGTTGTCCTTTACTTGTGGGGTACAACATTCATTTAAAGTTTCAGCACAATTATTGAAGACTGAAGTTTTGGGGGAGATAATGAAACCAACACAATGAAAACAAAAAAATAAAAAATAAGAAAGCATGGGAAGTAAAAAATAAACTCACTTCACGACAATCTCAGAAACACCTTCACTTTTGTGGTCATTATCTTTGCTTATTTCAGTTGGATGAAGCTCAGATGCAATGGTATCATCCTGAAAATAAAACAAAGTTTTATTTTTCAGGTTTTAACATGATTTAAGAAAGTAAAACCTTTATTTTTCAGGTTTTAACATGATTTGAGAAAATAAAACCTTCAAGTCCATTTTTCCTGATTCTGAACTCACCTAATTCTGAAAAGTAGAAAATAAATCAAATAAAACATTTTTGCATTCTGCTAAAGAGGGACTGGCTTGTATCCTGATAAAATCACAAAAAGTTATAAACCTCGGTTTGTCCCAGAGCACTCGTTTCATTACAACCTCTGTAAATTATTCATGCGAACTACACGATCAAATATTCACATGCACAGGTGCATTCAGAAAAATTTCATAGCACACAATGAAAAATTCCCTTTTGCAACAATGGTTTTTGTCAGGTTGCACTGTTTAGTATAAAACCTTCTTTCGCTACCTGGATTAAAAATCTGTGAATTTCTGTAAAAAAAAAGAGCAACACCACCACGGGCCACTACTGCATTCAAGTGTCCCGGGCATTCATACCTTGAAGCCAATATCGCAATTCACATTTTTGTGGATGCACTTTCCCAACATGAGTACTTAGTTACGCCGGCCATGCACATTCACGTCTAGACACATGATCCGAAGATCGTCCGAATGTGAGATGTTCCATTCAATAACGAAACTCCAGTTTTTCGCAGTCTTTTTTTTAGGGCATGAGCACAGAACTGCCTGCCTCCCCAAACACATCTGACTGTTTTCTTTTGAACGTGTAGGTCAAGTTTGCAAAGGTTCAACTTCCAGTGACAAAAATACTCGCAATACTGAGAAAAAAGTTGCCGGCACTTGCATCAATGACAAAAAAAAAAAAAATCAAAGGTGAGTCTAGTTTCAGGACATGAGTTCAGGCCTCCTCAGCTGACCAATGACGATCCTGCTCCAACCGGACGCGAATGACTGTCACTAGAGTTGTCAAAAGATGGCACTCGTCAATGGTTTTCTCTGGCCCAGGTGGGCCTAAGTTTCTGCAAGCGATATATTGCAGAAAGTTACGATTTCGCAGAATAGCAGGGAGGTTTGTCTACACTTTTTGGACTGTCTGTCGTTGACAAAGTCCCCGAAAAGGACACTTTCGAGTGTTTTATTTGGTAAATGAAAAGGTATTTCTTTCTAGAATGGGGTTCTGGGCCCATTGACACCTTTTTAACGCTATTGACAAAAACATTTTTTTATTTTAATACAGATAATGCTGTGCCCATAAACATATCTCAAACGTTCTCTTTCAGAAAAATGTCTGTTACACAGAAAGAAAGCAAGTTAGACAAAATGTGACCATTCCAGCCAAATCAGTAGAGGAAAAAAACAAGCAAACGAACCTGTTCAGAAATTTTTTTCTTTTGTTCTTGTTCAAGCACACCACCCGTATCAGCATCAGCATCACAAACTTTCTGATCCTCTTCATTAGTTGTGTCCAATGTGTTAACATTATCACATTTCTGATTATCATAGCGAAAAAACATTATCGGCACAGACTGGAACCGAAAAAACAAAGAGAAATAATTGTTTTTTTGATAAACATGTGGGAAAGAAGACATGTTATGATTTTTAACTGGTGTAATAAAAATAATCACTCGACATATGAGGGAACAGTTTTTCAACCATGGGGCAAAAATTCAGCCCATTGGAAAACAAATTAGAGATGCCTGGAATTTCCATGCAGATTGTTTAAAAAAATATTATCCCAAAACGAGGGAGCAATTAAATATGAAACACCAGTTGTTGGCAAAAGAGGAAAAAAGGGTAACAGTTCTAAAGACCTGTCTACCGCCTCAGCCGCCTCCTCCTCATCCGCCTCAGCATGGTCCGGCAAATCGGATGAGGCGGCTGAGGCGGAGAAATTGCTTTTTAATTGTCATTTGTCTTTTATCCCTCAGCTTTCAATCCTTTCTTCTGAAAAGAGTGAATTGTATTTCTTCTTCCTTGAAACTTGTATTTTTACGATGATGGTGGAGAAAAATGAGGTAGGTACCTAACATTTCCAAAGAAAGATGCCTCGCCAAATCACAGTTCCAAAGATGCGTCAGCCTCACCAAATCGACACCACTGCATTGTATGGATCTACAATATCTGCACTCCCGAGTGCAAGATGCAGCGATGCCACACGGCATGTTATTATTTCCTCCGGCATTTTTATAAAAATAAAAGTTTCACCCGAGTCATCACACAGCCGAACACTAATCCATGAATGAATTTGAAAGTTTTATCATTCCACCAATAAAAATTAAAATAAAGGAATAGGGTTTGGGTCAATGAAAAAAATTACTGAACTGGCCACATATTTTTTAAGTCCAGACTTTAAAAAAAAAGCAATATCTCCGCCTCAGCCGCCTGATCCGAATTTCCGGACCATGCTGAGGTGGAGGCTGAGGCGGCTGAGGTGGGGATGAGGCGGTAGACAGGTCTTTGGAACCGTTCCCGAAAAAAGTAGGCGTAGAAGACTGTTACCTTGTCAAAGAGCATCAACCCGTTACGAAATGCCTTCATATGAAAGAGACGAACAATTCTTTTCAAATCTTCTAAATTCTTGAAGCTAACATATCCACACAATGTTCGCATGGTAGAATCGACTGAAATCTTCCAGAAATCAGCAAAGCATTTGTCAATCTGCAATCAGAATGATAAGACATCAAAACAGAGATGGGGATTTTGTGACATATCAGCATGGAGCATAAGGACAAAGCCCAGGTGCCTTCTGCTGCAGACTTGACTGACTTCCAAGTATGGAGACAATATTATGAAAAAAGAGAAGCCACTGCTTGGGGGGAACCACACACAGGTGTTTGCATCTTATCAAATTTCAGTGTTTGGTGCTGGTTCAGTCGAGTACAGACCGTAACATGATGATATGAGATTAATGGGATGTGCAATAGAAACCAGATGCATTTCTGCAGGAGGTTTGGAAGCAGTTTTGAAGTTGTATGACAGAGAAAATGTGTGACGCATCCTTGGATGAGACCAAGTTCGGATTAGAGCTGAGAAAGAGATGCAGCTCTGCCAGGGGAGCTCAGAAATGATGGGGTGTGAGTGAAACGTTTTTCCTCTCTTCAATAATCTACTTCATTCACAAAATTGAGTCAGTTAGTTGGCAATGTGCAGAGGGACTTAAGCATAAATAATTCAAGTCCATCTCATTACAAAGTTCATGCCTCA
>JASGXE010018335.1:0-10274 GCA_030068105.1 Sinentomon sp. SZTP_YWyxl
TGGGGGAAAAAAACAGTTCCCCAACCAAAATGGGGCACCTTCTTTTTGGGCCAACTGTGATAACGGTTCCCGTAAATCAACCACCAAAATTTCACAATAGATCCCCAGGACCATACAAATCGAAGTTAATCAGGGGAAAAAGTGATCTGACCCCCCATTACTGAGTTATGCCCCCCCAAAACACCCAAAAATGGACCCTTTTGGGGTATCCATGGGGGAGGTAAGATTTCATCAGAAGTGTCAAATTTTCATGACAGGTTCTATGAAACGAGTAAAACAAAAAATGTTCAGTAACGTAAAACCGTCTGAGCCTCCAATTCCACTCAGTGCCCCCCAAAAATCCAAAAAAGCCCAATTTCGAGTGTTTTGGGGAACTGAAATATGGAGATTGTGGATCGTTGCATAAAAGCCATTTTTTGCAGGGAGATTACCAAAGATACACGGAACAAAAAATATTCAGTGGAAAAAAGTCCAGCGACCCTTCATTTCCACGTAGTAGCCACTCAAACACCACTAAAAAGCTTCTCGTTCCCAGGGGGTTATGAGTGTTTCCATGGTAACGCACAATAAAACCATGGTAGCACTCATAACCCCCTGGGAACGAGAAGCTTTTTAGGGGTTTTTGAGTGGCTACTGCGTGGAAAAGAAGGGTCGTGGGACTTTTTTCCACTGAACATTTTTTGTACCGTATATCTTTGGGAATCTGCCTGCAAAAAATGCAGTGCTGTTACAAACCCCTAAAAGTTTCTAAAAGTCACTTTTTTAGGGCTGGTCACTAATTTGCTACCTTTTTGAAAAAATGGTCACTAAAGTCACTTTTTTACAAATTTGCTGTTTTTGACACAGAAGAGAGCATTGGTTGCTTTTGTCCTGGAACAAAATGAAAATGTCTTAAAAATGCCCTGAAATAGGTTGGTCATGAAGTGATATCTGAGAACCACCAAATGTTTTAAAAACCGGGCATTTGAAGCGGCTGGCAGGGCACAAAATGTTGCTTCTTTCATCCCTTTGTTTTGTGTAAGTAAAGCGTGACGATAATGAATAAGTTATTCGTTGGTCTGAGTGGGCTTTGCTCCCCGGTCTCAATCTATTCAGAGCAAGCTCTACACTACACTTTTATTTTTACCAGTTGCTTATAACCAACAACTAATTTTAAATAAATGTAGCACAGCTAAATCTACCTGAACTAGTACCTGCACTATGGGAAAGTGCAGGTTTCAAGAAGTGTGGCTGAATAGAACTGATTGTTTGGGTTCCAAGATATCATCGTGGTGCAGCAAGGATGAAAACGACGCAACATCATTCTTCTGCAAGGTTTGCTGCAAGACGTTAAGTTGTGCGAAGGGCTTTGAGTCTGTGAACCAACACGTCAAATCCAAAGTTCACGAAACCAATGCCCGTGTTAAGTTGGGAGTGAAACAGCTGCATCTGGTTGCAACATCAGCACATGAAGCTTCAGCGACGGCACCTGATCACATCAAACAACAGGGATATCATGGTCGGCAGTCAGCCGGTCAGTTTAAGAGTCGGCCAGTCAAGCCACAATATTGGATGACTACTTCTCAACAAAAAGACCAAACACTGACAAGTGACAGCCACCAGTGATTGCCAATGGAGTGACCGAGTGCCAATAAAAATTTGTTCCTTTTTAATGATTGCATTTTATGACAATTTTTACAGTGACAGTTTAGTCCAGCTGACTTTCGGCATAGCCATTTTATCGGCCAGCCCGGCAGCTCCGCAGCTGAAGCTTCTACTGACTTGACTAGCATCTGTCTATCACTGAAGTGATAGAATTCCTTGTTGTACGTGGTGAGCGCAAAGTCGACGGCTCGTAGCATGAATTGCAGCATCGTTGACATGCCCAGGCTGACTGGCAAGATAGCTATGTCAAAAGTTAGCTGTTCAATACCGTATGGTGTATTTTTTGCAAGATAACAAAACCAAAATAAAAAAGTGTTCCGTGAAATTCAGGTGGATTGGGTATGGCTGTAAGGGTGGTGGAGGCCATCACGCTCTTTTATTTTGGTTTTGGTTACATATTTTACAACAGAAACCTAATTTATTATTATCAATTCTAATTATTTGCAGAAGCCTTGGTCACTTTTGGTCACTATTTTGACGTTGTCTTGGTCACTTTTTTCACATTTCTGGGTCACTATTCCACTATTTCCGATCTCACTTGGCCGTAACAGCCCTGAAAATGGCTTTTATGCGACGACCCACAATCTCCATATCTCAGTTTCCCCTAAAACACCCGAAATTGGGCTTTTTTGGATTTTTGGGGGGCACTGAGTGGAATTGGAGGCTCGGAGGGTTTTTCGTTACTGAACATTTTTTGTTTTACTCGTTTCATAGAACCTGTTCTGAAAATTTGACAGTTCTAGGGTGAAATCTTACCTCCCCCATGAATACCCCAAAATGGTCCATTTTGGGGGGTTTTGGGGGGGGCATAACTCCGTAATGGGGGGTCGGATCAATTTTTTCCACTGATTAACTTCGATTTGTATGGTCCTGGGGAATCTATTCTGATATTTAGTGGGGTTGATTTACGGGACACCCTGTATGATGGTCATTTGTGTAGTAAAAGTTATTCATCTGGGTTTCTTGTGTCTCAAAACCTTGCTGTGGAGAAACTTCTTGTTTCTCATCTTTTCACACTTGTCAAATTGGCTTCATTGCATCTGCTTGATGCTTTTTTTGAAATGACCATGAAATCAAAAATGTGCAGGGCATTTTTCTAAAAATTATCCAGGCACCTTAAAACGAATCAAAGTTTGACACCAAAGTGGAAAAATTCATTTCAAATGCAAATTTCGGTGGAGTTCTCATTATTTATTGGGCACCCCTCATTGCTGCTTTCTGCCACTAAAAAAAGCCTTGAAAACAGTTGGAAAACTTTGAAAATGATTTTCCAAAATTGTCGAGAACCCTGTTGGTAAGGGTTCTGCGATACCAGTACGTTGTCCCCAAGAAGTTGAGGAGTTTGTGAAATTTTGAAAATTTAAGTTAGATTTGGGTGAAGAATTCTTGTTCCACCAAAAATGTTAAAATTGGGTATTTTCCCAGGAAGTGAGGAGATGGTCGCTCTGCCGCCGTTGCCTGTACCCACCACTGCCATTTATGGTTTCAAAAGGCCTCCAGCTAGTTCACCAAAGAAAAGGAAGACTAAAGAAGGATAGTTAAACAAAAGATGAAAAAAAAATTAATATCAGAAGGTGCAGACAATTTGAACCCCCCAGACGAAGCAACAGGCCGAAAACAAAACTGTGTGGCTCAAAGACTTGTGAGTTTTTTTCGACAAGCAGCGTTACTCATTTGAGGGTGATTCTGCGAGCCGTTTGAAGGTTGTTTTACGGCTTGAAATAAATAATGTTGCGAACCGACAACCTTCAAACGACTCTCAGAATAACCCTCAAACGAATCTCACTGCTTGTTGAAAAAAACTCGTAAGTCTTTGAAGCTGAATCAGCCACACAATTTTGTTTTGGCTTGCAATTTTGCTTTGACAATGTATGTCCACCATGCAGTGCCCCCACAGTGTTGTGTTTTTGTGGTTGGGACACAATGTCTGTGTTGTCAATGTTGCCCACACTCTGTTTCACATTTGTCGTGTCATGTGCCACTCATTTATTTTGAAAACCCGAATGCTGAATTATCGGTTTAGTAAATTTATTTGATTTGATATCACTTGAATAGAGAACAGATTCTGTTATGGTTTACAGTCACATTTACAGTCGGTGCTGAATTTGTGCAGATTGTTAAGGGGGGACTACTTATGCGGAAAATTTTGAGCCAACGCACTTAGAGCTTTGAAATTTGGCATGGACATGTGTTTTGGCAAGCCAAACAAGCTTGCAAATTTTGGTTTTGTTATCTCTCATGGTTCTCCTGAAAATTGGCATTTTGCAGCATTTGAGCACCTCTGGAGAAATGATTTTTGGAAAACAACTGCAAAGCAAAACTAATGTGCCTTTGCATACCTAATTACAAAGGTCCAATGAAGAAATTTACAGAGCAGATTTTTGGTATTTCAATTTGCATGGTCTTGGGAAGCTTTTTTGTTCAGGCGGCCAAAAAATGGCATTTTTCAAGACTTTGGGGTGAAAAACAGCTTATACCAGGAAATTCGTTCAAGATAGCTAAAATCTGGCTCTGTCACCTTGTTCAGCATGAAATTTTACCTTAGGGGACCAATTTTCAGCTTTGTATGTTGAAAATTGACTAAGAAAAACCCAAAATAGTAGTCGCTTGAGCTAAAACATCATTCCGAGATATCCGCCAAGTAAGATCAGTGTTCGAATTGAGGAAAATTGTTCCCAAAAGGAGTTGCGTTATTACGAGCTTTCAAATGGTTGGGTCTCCCAGCTTTCTTAAACTATTCCATTAAAATTGGCTACCAAGGGGTACAATTTCGTGCTGAATCCAATGGTGACATCGGAAGTTTTCTAAAACCAGTCGCAGGCTGTTAATTTTTTAATAATTTCTGGCCACTTTTTCTTCTGTTTACAGAACAGCGATAATCGTCAACAGTGATCTTTGGAAGATGGCGAATAGCTGCAAAAATAAAATAAATATGGAAAAATGTGTAAAATAAAATTTTAAAGAGCTCATTCCAAACTATAATAATTGTAACAAATAAAAAACACAAACATTTTTTTTTTTCATTTTCTCTAAAACTTTAGTAGTCCCCCCCCCTTAAATTGGCATTCAGAAATTTCTGACATAGTGGAGTGAATTTGCATTTTATCCATCTTTTTCTAATATTCTCTTCAGTGACATTGGCGTTTTATTCTTTCAGGCACTTGATTCTGCCAGTGGTGGTGACCAGCCAGGGCTCAAATCTCCCCACGTGATATCGGAAGATGACACTGTCAAAGACGAAAGCAGCACGAAAAAAAGTCCAACAAAACGTCAGCTGTCTTCCGGCATCCAAGCGATAATGGCACGTCTGAACTTGAATGTCAGGGGATCGTTCCGGGAAAAGTCTAAAGTTTCAAGGAGTAGCAGCATTCTTTCGCCTCAGCTCAGGAAGGATGAGGCATGGATATCGCCAATTGACATCGATGTGCTGTGCCCTGATCCTGCTGGTTCTGAAACCCATGAGACTGCACTGTTTCTTGCCATCAGAAAAGGCTTGCGGGATATCGCCTCCCTTCTTCTCTCAGCAGGTGCTGATCCCAATCTTGCTTCAAAGTTTAATGACTCCTCGAAATCATCCCAAAAGCTGTCCCAGTCTTCCACTGCCCTCGCAGAGGCATGTAAGCGTAGGGATCTCACCCTGATTGATATGCTTTTGAAGCATGGAGCCCGTGACGATTCCTGTCAAGCTCTCTCTGTTGCTGTGTCCACAAGGGATGAAATTGTAATTTCAAAGCTTCTAATCTTGAAAACGTATCCAGATCCGGAGTACAAGATCAACAAGAAAGCCATGACAAGCAACTATCAAAAGACCACGGGGCAGCCTATGACTGACAGCACTGCTTCGTCCGTAACGTTCAGTTCACTCTTCCCGTCAAAGCCAATCATGATCAGTTGGCACAACCAGTCCTTTCTGGAGTACATCCGACCTCAGTGGCTTATCGACTCTGCAGTTCACCACAATCCAAAGTTGAAGTTGAGTCCTCGAAGTCACGGTGTATCCATATTTGCTATCACTCGAATCGACCTCTCCAACAATTCACTCACCGATATTCCACTCATTGTTTTCCAGTTGCAGAGTCTTCGCATACTGAATCTGTCTCAGAATAAAATAGAAAAATTGCCAGTTACAAACAGTAAGGGGATGGATGTGAAGGTGGCTCCTTTGAAAAAGCCCATTTCCCGACCATGCTTCCTGTTGAGAGAATCAGACCCTTCCACGGTTGAAGTAATAGAGGATTACTGTGCACCTGTTCTTGAGGAACTATACCTCCATGACAATCGGCTAGATTTTCTGGCTCCAAAACTCTTCACTCTCCAATCTTTGGTGACGTTGGATGTTTCCAACAACAAGCTTCAATCCCTGCCATCATCGTTGTGGTCCGCACCGAAATTAAAGGAACTGAATGCATCTTTGAACATGCTCAAGAATTTACCGCATCTGGCTGCTGTCTGTGATAAAGTACCACTCATTCCTCTTACACCTTCCTCTGATGAAGTCAGCAAGGCTTTTGTATCGGATAAATTATCGCCTGTTGAGAAGGACATCGAGGAATCGACCTCTGAGAGCAAGGCGGAAACAATTGAAAATCTGACAAACACCCTTGATGATGCGGCAACCCTGCAACACTTAGTCAGTGGAGATCGCATCACAGAAGTTCAGCTACACACACTGAACAATTGGAGCAGCGTTATTGAATTGACTGAAGCCCACTTGACCGATAGCTCAGAGAAAGATCGTTCGCAGCTTCTCAGTTTAAACTTATCCCACAACTCGTTCACTCACATCCCTGAATGCTTGGCGTGCCTTGCTGTGAACCTTACCCGTCTCAATATGAGCTATAACAATCTGACGGACATGGGATGTGTTTCCGACTACCCTGCCTCTCTTCGCCAATTAGATCTGTCCCATAACCAGATTTCATATTGGTCAACTACTTTCAGGGATGATTTGGATTTCATTGGAGACACTCCAGTTTGTTATGCAGTCGTTCAATCTGTTGCTACACCTCAGATTCTCTCCCCGACGTCAACTACACCTGTGAAGTCTATTGTTCAAGTTCAGTCACAGAGGAAGTCGGTTATCCGTGGTCAAAGTAAATCATCACCGAAGACTTGCATCCACAGGCGGCATAATCGTTTTGAGAACATACGGTCACTGAATCTTGCAGACAACCGTTTGTCCTGGATACAAATTGTCTTGGATGACGATTCGGCAAGTAGCCACATCTCGGAGGCAAGTGATGATTTGGACAACAAGGCACGATCGGCCAAGAGCAGGCTTATGTTCCCAAACTTGAGCATGCTAGACATGAGCAACAACAGACTGAGAGATATCCCGCCGAACATCTCCGAGATCAGCAACTTGTCTGTCTTCAATGTCAGCGGGAATGCTGATATCACCGACCTGCCAACCCAAATGGGATTGTTATCCCGACTATGGAATTTGAACTGCAAAGGCTGCAACCTGCAAGAGCCACTTCGGTCCATGCTGGCCTGCAAGAGGTATCGAACGATGGATATTATCGGGTACTTGAAATCTGTCCTTGAAAATGCACGACCATATTCAATGATCAAATTGATGATTGTTGGTGTGCAGAGCATTGGAAAGACGTCTCTGCTTGAGCAGTTGCGATTGGAAGGCACAGGGTCTTTCAAAAAGAAACCCCCCGAGCATTGGGCTTCACGGATGGGGAACAAAAATGTTAGTTTCAAAACTCATAAAGGAACTATGCTCTCGACAGTGGGTGTAGATATTAACAACTGGGTGTTCGAGAAAAAGATAAGAGGACAGTCATCTCATGGGCAAATTATTTTTCGTACCTGGGATTTTGGAGGTCAACGGGAGTATTATGCAACTCACCAGTATTTCCTGTCGAAACGGAGTATTTATTTGGTCACTTGGAAAATTACAGATGGCGAAAAGGGGGTTGACGAAATACAGCAATGGCTTGTGAACATACAGGCCAGGGCACCAAACTCACCTGTTATAATTGTGGGCACTCATTACGACCTGGTGAAGGATAAGTATCCGGGTTCGTACTCTGAAGATCTCCAGCAGATGATTCGGGATCGGTTTATCAATGTCATAGATGCAGAGAAAATAGGCCTTCCGAGGGTAGTGGACACGATTGAAGTCAGTTGCAAGACGCGGCACAACATTCGATTGTTGTCCAATTTGATTTACGATACAGTGACTAGCCTGAAGTTGCCGGGCAGTAAGGATCGTCTCATTGAGCAAAAGATTCCTCTTACTTACCTTGTTCTTGAGGAGATTGTTGAGATACTTTCCACGCAGTTACGTCTAAACGGAAAAGATCCTGTTATGAAGAGTGAAGAATTTAGGACCTCTGTGAGTGAGATGATGCAGTTGCAGTTCAAGATGAGTTTCCGAGACAACAGTGAACTTCACCAAGCAATCACATTCCTGCATGAGAACGGAGTTCTCCTGCACTATGAAGATGCCACCTTGAAGGATCTGTACTTCTTGGACCCGCAGTGGCTCTGTGACATGTTATCACACGTTGTCACCATCAGAGAGATCAATCCGTTTGCTCAGAATGGCATCATGAAACTTGATGATCTGAAGCTCTTGTACAGGTCCTCTCTGCTTATTCTATCATCTGCGTCTTCACATTTCTACAACTACATTGTCAGCATTTTGAATAAATTCGAAGTTGCCCTGACATGGGATCAGAGAACTCTGTTGATCCCACCCCTCCTCCCCTCCGAAGAACACCTACGGTTTGGTTTGGCCGCTGCTGACATACGGCTACCTGTGAGATCTCGCGGCTGGTCCTTACGGGCACGGAGAATTGGGAGTGCTGGCAGCAGATATTTTGCGGACAGCAACAGTGTGAGTCAGACTTCTCCGGTTCACTCTGGGGACCCCATTGAAGTTCAAACCTACACTACAAGCTTAGTGCACAATCCGGATCAGTCATTGCTCCGCCTTCTTTTGATGTCGTATTATCCAAGTGGCTTCTGGTCGCGTCTCACCACAAGAATCCTGGCTGACGACAATTTTGTGCATGTCATCAGAAACTATTTCGACAATCCGCCTGAGGTTGACCTGTCACCTACCTTGATCAAGGCACTAGACAAGCGTGCCGAATGGACGTGCTGGCAGACTGGGTTCGAGCTTCGTTACATGGACACGTGTTTGATGAGAGTGAGGGAGATTCTGAAAAATCTCAGCTATACTCCATATCATTATGGGAATTATAGGTTTGATGCAAAGCAGGACGATGTGTGGCAAGAAGTGGACTTGATCCACTCCTCTATTCTTGAAATTTACCTGCCTTCCGATGCAGTTACGTTTTCCCCCGAACAACCTCTTGAAGAACGGGACGGAGAAACTCCGGTAGAAAACACTGTAAGGGACTGTGACACAACTGTAGAAATTAAACTGGAGCCAAATCTGGAATGTGTTTCTAAGTTGCTATCCTTAGCGACAGCACATATTGATGTCCTGCTCGAGGATTGGTACCCAAGTTTAGGTGCACGTTTTGTGCACACATCAGAGGGGAAGGTTCTCATCACACGATTGATTCCTTGCCCGCAGTGCTTGCAACATGCGCAACAGCAGGTTTTAAGCTCTTCCTCTTGCACAGTGAGCGATTCAATTTCACATCTGAGCAACATGACGAGCAGCAAAATAAGTGGTAATTCCAGTATTCAACAAGATTGCCCCCACACCAGCCGGCTAAATCCAGATCAGGTGGCAGCTGGCCATGCCGCTGCTGTGCCAAACATACGTCACAGTGCTGGTTCATATGATAGCTGTACGTCGGACCGTGACAGTGGCATGGACGATGCTGGCAGTCGTTGTTCTAGTCATCAGGCATCAGTAGAAGGCCGTACCGAGGCTGACTTGAATTCTCTTCATCAAATGAAGGGATTAGAATTCGAGCGTAAACCTTTAGTTCATTGCTGGACTGTTGAAGAATGCATTGTGGCCAGCTTTGGGGACAAAACGGTTGATTGTCCAAATTGCAAGAATGTCAAGCTGAAAACCATAGCCCCAGACCTGCTTTTCACTGATCTGGGAGATCGTTTTCTTATCCAGAATGACTGCATCAAACGTGGCGTGCTGATCGGTCGAGGGGCATTTGGGTTCGTTTTCAAGGGTGTTTACACTTCCAGGATATCAAAGGAGAGAGTGGAAATTGCTTTGAAGATGCTTCAGCCAGTCGACCCTGGGTCAGGTGCAGATCCCACTGCAGTTGCTGCTTACAAGGCGGCAAAGGGAAAATGGGAGAGGGACACACTTCAGTATGCTTGCCATGCTTATTGGTCGACCCGTCAGGAGCTTAGCATACTCTTCAGCTTAAGGCATCCACACATTGTTCCTCTGTTGGGCATGACCACAAGCCCCCTCTCCTTAGTCCTCGATCTTGCACCACAGGGTTCACTGGACTTGATGATCAAAAATTACCTCCGTTCCGGTGACAGGATTGATGCTGTCGTTTTGCAAGCTGTCATTATCGAGATCGCAAGGGCCTTGGAGTATCTTCACCAACAGAAGATCATTTATCGTGATCTAAAGTCCGAAAATGTGTTGGTCTGGAAATTCCCACCTCCAAGATCCACGACGTTTCATCCGGATCTAATAGACAGTGTGAATGTAAAAC
>JASGXE010018338.1:0-10133 GCA_030068105.1 Sinentomon sp. SZTP_YWyxl
CAGTCCGACAAATAAACGAAACCTCCTGACCTGATATCGGGCATAATTATTGTGAATGTGTAGGTACTTATGCACAATGTTTCCGGAGCAAGTAGTTGGCAGGGTGTGTCACCTCTTTCGGAACGAAATTGCTGTTCAATCTCCAGGAATGGTGTGCGTTGGGAGGGGCAGTAGACAAATCCAGGAGGAACGACAATTTCGTTTCGCAACTGCAGTAGCACATCCTGCCAACCGCTCAGGATCTGAAAAACTACAGGATCTGAAAAATATGTGCATACAGGATCTGAAAAATATGTGCAGGATCTGAAATATGTGCAGGACAGGATCTAAAAAAATATGTGCAGGACAGGATCTGAAAATGAAATATGTGCAGGATGTAGTGTTCGAAGTCAGGGAAATTTCCCGGGAAATTTCCCAAATTTTTGGGAAATTTCCCGGGAAATTTCCCAAGTGATTTTTCCCGGGAAATTTCCCAATTTTCCCGGGAAACTTCCCGGGAATTTTCCCAATTTTCCCGGGAAAATTGGGAAATTTCCCGGGAAAATTGGGAAATTTCCCGGGAAAATTCGTTATTTTCCCAATTTTCCCAGGAATATTCCCAATTTTTTCGGGAAAATTGGGAAATTTCCAGGAAAATTGGAAATATTCCTGGAAAAATTATGTGGATATTTCCTGTGTAAGTTGGGAAATTTACAGAACAAATCCAATATATTTTGCTGCCAGGACAGCGGGATGGTGATGACGGAGGGATGACAGTGGCTTCGTCTGTGATGGCAGCCACTGATAATTTATGGTGCCAGTGACTGATAACAGTCGCAAAACATAATATATGAATATATTTAACAAATAGGTACATATAAATACCTCGGTAGGTATTCACAACAATTGGTACCTGTGCATGATATGATTAAAAAGTGCATGCAAACATTTCAGCCATTGGAGCATAGTTTTCAGCATAGTTTAATGCAGTTGCAAGAACTGCATTAAAAACCGTTCATTGCAACTCCTGTTATGGTATATGCAGCCTCAAAGCGCAATTTTGCAACAGCTGCCCTGCCATGCAGGTGCCATCGTGAATTCACAGAAATGCAGGCTGGCGTCGTCCAATTACTCAACTCACCAGATGATTCAATTAATAAACAAATCAAGACCATGTTGCGGAGTCAAAATAAAAATAGAAGTCATAGTTTTTTTTGCTTTTTTTCTTTTTTTCGAAATTTTTTCGCTTTTTTTCTAATTTTTTTTTCGACCAGACATTGGTGTGACCTGCTGCTTTTTTGTTGACTTGTTGCGTGTGCCGGTCCACAATTGGTTCACGGACGTTGTAGATGGTGGGAGCATGATAAATCCACCTGCCATCAGGGATGGGTAAGTATAATACTTGAGTATTATACGTGAGTTTTCTACGTATAATACGTCGTATTATACGTACGTATAAAAGTGTTTTATACGTACGTATTATACGTGTGCAAAAATTTAACATGTGTGACACATGACTTGGGGGTGGAATTTGACAAGGAATTCAATTCTAAAGTTATTTCACAACTCAGGGCAGTGTAGGAGGAATTAAACAAAAAAAAGTTGTCTGAAATGATTGTGATCGCAGGAAGAGATACCAAATCATAACGGCTCAAATTGCATTTTTAGATTTTTGGCAAAAATGATGGCTTTGGATCAGTAGGCAATACAACCACGTCAAGAGGTTAAAAAACAGTCACAAAAAATAAAACTTGGCTGTTCACAATATCACATTCCATCACTAAATTCATTCACAATGCCGACCACTGCTTATGTGGGCTGTGGACGAAAATCAAGAAAAATAATTGCCATTTTCTCCCGAATTTTCATCCAAACTAAAAATTCCCCGGATCCTTCGCTCTGCCGATGATACAAACATCGATGAACTTTTAGCTGTCCAAGTACTCAAATGCCAGAATTCTCACTCGCATCCTACAGCTCGATTCTTGCTTGCATCTGGCAGGATTTTCTGCCTCGTGCTCTGCGATTATCTTGTGCGAACATTTTTAGACTACACTCCACCAAATTGTTTTTGCTGAACAGGCTGTCATGCCAACAAGTCAATTATCAATGGCGAAGTTCTCAGAAAACAGCAAAGTTCATAAACCTGGAAAGGGAAGGGAGGGTAGTGAAGGATACGTGACCATCGGCTGCATTATCTGTAAGGAAGAAAGGGTAAAAGTAAGGAGGAGACAGGAGTTCGGAAAACGTACTATCAGAATGTGGCCGGGGTCTAGTTATATAGCATTCAATAACGGACAGACAACAATCACACAGACGCAACCACTCAAGAACACCCCCAAGCAAGCATCATCAACCGGCACACACCAGTCACACCACACGCATTCACAATATCAAATGAAATTTTGACAAAATAGTGGATAAAAATGAAGCACTCGAAAAAGATGAAAGAAAACGAAATTGCAGAAATAGGTAATGAAATTAATGATGGTGATGAAACATGATGTGATAAAACGATGGTGCCAATGATTGAATGGTTACCCAGTGCATTACGATAGGCCTTCACCCCAATGCTGTATGCATTAGTACTTGGGTGGTTTCAAGCATGTGTGCTTGCCACTTACTGGCTGTCACTGCTGAGTCGTTTTTCTGGTGATCACAGAAATCTGGACCTCCAGGCTGTTAGGTCAGAAAGAGAATTGGCACAGGAATATTAGGTTGACCCGATAGAGTTGGGTGAGGCAGCTCCGGATTGAATCTGACAGCCAAGATTTCTGGGGCCACCGCCACCCACCTCGTTATGGTAGAAGCTTCCCTTATAAATGAATGAAGGTTGCAAAGGTGAGACAAAGCATGAAGTTGGTTTTTGGCACTTTCTCATTGCCATCATTATTGCATTCATTTGCTGCAAACAAGGTTGTCGCCAGTGATGTTAGTTTTTTGCCTTCTCCTATTTGACATTTTTGGGTTTCTGTGCACTTCTCTCTTTTACCTACCAGACATATGAGCTCCATGCATCTAAACCTACGTTATAAAAGATGTCGTAGTAAAAATTCCAATTTGGCAGCATCATCTTTCACATGGTTGGTGCACAACAATGTTGTGTGGCGAATACAACCTTGTGTGGCCAACTTGAAAGCAATTGCGAGGCTTGGAACTGACTAAAACGCTTAACCTGGTAGGGTCTTGAAGGGTAAGGTAAGGGTTGGGCAAGGTAAGGTAAGTTTAGGTTAGGATAACCTAATCTAACAATAGGTAACATAACCCATTTGACCATTACCAGCAGGACAAGCAGGTTCAGCGTTTTAGTCACACCCCGAGGCTTCACGCGTCAACTGTTTAACATTTTTTTTCTTTTCTTGATGATGAAGCTTGCAATAATTATTTTAATGTAATAAAAAGAATGTTAGCATGTTAAAGAGCAGCTTTTTCTGCAAAAAATGAGGTATCACTTGACTTTTAAGTTTTATACGTTTTCTACGTGTATTATACGTACGTATTATACGTACGTATTATACGTGGAGTTTTATACGTTTACCCATCCCTGCCTGCCATTATTCGGTACTGTTACTTTTCCAAGCGCAGTGTTCGATGATAGATACGCAGAAGCAATCAAACAATATCCAATTTTCGACTCAACGCTACAGAAATTGCCTGGGAAATTTCCCAAAATGGGAAAATCTGAAGAGCAGAGTCGAAAATTCCTCATTTTGGGAAATTTCCCGGGAATTTTCCCAATTTTCCTGGGAAAATTGGGAAATTTCCCGGGAAAATTGGGAAAATTTGGAATTTTCCCGGGAGAATTGGGAAATTTCCCGGGAAAATTGGGAAAATTCGGAATTTTCCCAATTTTTCCAAAAGGGAAATTTCCCGGGAAATTTCCCAAGTTGAATTTTCCCGGGAAATTTCAAACACTAGCAGGATGAAATGGAATATGGATGAAATGGATGAAATGGAATATGTGCAGGATGAAATATAATATGTGCAGGACAGGATTTGAAAAATATGTGCATAAACATATCCATAAACAGCCCTTGGAAACCTAAACCATTTAAAATTAATTGTGTTTTTGGCCTACATTGAATGGTTCACTGAAACAAACTGTAACTTGATTAAACTATAGCAACAATGCTTAAATTGTATGCATGGGTGATACATGGAATATTACCCATAAGAATTGCAATGTATTAAAAATTAGTCGTAGGGGACTCACCTCCACCGCTGATCTCTTTCTTCAATTGAAGAACAGATTGAAGGGCACCATTTCTGAATACAATTCCAAAGACGGCCCGCCAATGTTTTTCAAAGCACTCAAATACTGTTGCCAGAGTCCATGGACTTGGGCTGCATATGATCTTCTCCCAGATGTTACCGTAAGCTTGCTCCATTTCAAAGTGTATGACCTAACACAGCCAACAGAAAATGGACAACAAAGCTGGTCAGTTCTTCAGATGAAAAATGTCTAGTGCCAAGCAAGGAAAGTCAACAACAAAAATACTTTTGGAGCAAATATCATACAGTTTTCCAAGTAAAATTAGCAAGCAAGTTTTTGCATGTCCTTGGCAGATAGGAAGGAGACTCAAAAGCAGATCATTAGGATTAGGAATGTAAAGATTAGATTTTGTCCCAACTGCACAAGGTTGACAAAAGGCTGACATTTTGCAGTCAGCACCTTCCTTTTGTGCTAAACGACCTCCCAAAATTTTAACAAAATCGGGTTTGAAACAAAAAAAAAATCTCCAAAGGGCAACCCTCAATGTTGTGTTACGGGTGAATAAAGACTCCATTCCTTACATTCTCGTTGCTTGGGGACAACCAAACACAAACAATGCATGTCAGTCACTCTATCATGAAAATTATTTTTTGAAACGTTATTTTTTTTTTCAATCTTCATGGTGACACATGCTAATTGGAGTCTAGTAACTTAAAAAAAGTAATTCAGGCTGAAATAGTCTGCAAGAAACTTCAAAACACCATGGCCTGCATGAATACAATGTATGAAAACAATGCTGCAAACCAGTGATAGAAACCAACTTGAAATGCTACTTAAATCCATTTTACAAAGTCGATGGTGATAAGCAGAACTTTTCAGCTGTCATGAACGACATTTAAAAAATTACTCTCAGTTTAACCTGTTCTCTTGTGAATAATTATTATGTTATGCATCATTGTTGAGTTAGAAAATAGCACAGAGAGAAGTGTACGGTCAAGAAAAAAAAGCCTGGTGCACGATCTGATTCACTTACCTTAGAGAGGCAATTTCGTAGGCACAAACTCAAATCACCAAGAATCTCGTGAATGAAGGAGTTCTGAGGTTCATTTGGATTAGTGATGTGAAAGGCTGCTGATGTGTGAACTGGGATATCCTCCACACCTGTAAAAAATGAGTGCGTCATGAATAAATGTCGGCAACAATTCAAAGATTCAATTGCTCTCTGAGCCAAAAATATAATTGTGCCTACAGTAAGTCATTGTGCCTACCTACCTTTCATGTGCATCCAGCATCAGCAACAGTTGGTCTATGAAGAAAATGCACACCTGGTTTACAAGCCACTTAAGGATAAGCGTATCATTCATTCTTCAACTAAGCGTATCATTCATTCGTCAACGAGTTTCTTAAGTAGAGAACAGACTACCTGCCTACCTAAGTGGGTTCTTACCTTTTGATTTTAGCACAACCGTTTCAATTGGGAGAACCTTTAGCGGAGCTGACGATGACTTGAGAGTGACCAATTCCATGACATCTTTCTTATCGATGATTCCAATACCGTGAACCAATGCCTTGTTTTGTAGATTTTTGTCGAGTGTGAAAAGTGCCTGAAAAGTGTTTTGCAAAAAAAACCTAATTTTTTGCATGGAGTCTCTTCAGATTTGAAAGCAATGCTTGGCTTTTCACCTGAAATCCAAATACCTACATGCGACAAAAAATGAATGTTCCATAGTCAAAGAGAAATGCTTGTTCGGTTCCACTTCTCAAACGTATCGCAAGCCTGAAAACATGACCTACGAAGTTGATATCACTTCTTCGGTAAGAAAGAGTTTGTTCAACTGAATTGCGGGCCACATTCCTATTGCCCACTGAACCTATTGTTAATTGGATTTCGACCTTTATGAACTTTGTTTACCTGGCTGCCTGGCTGAAATCCAACACAATCTGCGGGGTCATTAATTGTGGATAAAGGCTAATCCGTGGTTGGGAAGTAAATTTTCGCCATTTATGTACTTCTGTGGAAAAAATCACTTCACAACCTCGTATCAGCATTAATCTGCACTGGATCACCCCACGGAATGAGCAGCAATGCCATACCAAAGAAATATCTGCGTGGACAAATTGAAGGGAGCAAAGTGTAATTTTTTTATTTTTTGCTCCTGCAATTTTCCATTTAAAACCAATTGTTGGTCAACAATATTCGGTTGCAGTTCGGAATACCTGCCGACATCTGAAAAAAGCTGAACTGGACGAGTTTTCACACAAGCTCAAGTGGCCAAAATAGGATAGGAAGATGAGGACGATGTGGGTAGGGTAAAATAGGTTGGGATAGGTGTTTTAGGACAGGTTAGGTTGGGTTAGGTCAGGTTAGGTCAGGTTTACCGTAAAACTTCCAATAAACGCCCCCGGCGTTTATTTCATTTTTCGTCCCGTCGACCCGGCGTTAATTAGAGACCCGGCGTTTGTTGGAGACCCGGCGTTTAATTCATTCCTCGAGCAAAAGACCCAGAAATAAACAGTCAGATGATAGTTACAGCGAAAGTTAGATAGAATTTCCAGAAAGATCATTTCTACCTACCTGATGCTCTCTCGTGTGTGGACCAACACCTCAAAGTGTTTCCAAGCAAGGCACCTGGGTAGGTAAGTTTTCCAGCAACAAAATACCTCACAACGTCCAATTTAAACTTCAATTCATAACCACGTTTCCTTTGCACCATCTTGAATGCAGAAACACGACTGTCAGCCGCAATCAAGCAAGAAGACCAGACCACAGATACTACCACCGAAACCAATTGTTCTCATCGTCAGTGGTCACCCGTCATTTTGTCTTGCTCGGAAACATGAAACCAGGAAAACAGCATTCGAGCAGGTGTTTGGGCTCGATGCTCTGCAACACACCGACCCCCTCCTCCTCGTGAATCACCTGAAAACAGCTCGAGAAGTTGAGAACAGGTAGGTACCTGCCGGCGTTTGTTCGATGGAAGCGACCTGCCTACCCAAGGTACCAACGTTGAAAGCATGCACCCATCTGCTACCCAATCACGGGCCAGAAATGGTGGCCTTGGACGTGGCTTGGACCAGTTGCAGATTGCAACATCAACTCGTTGGGCTTGGGACGGTGGGTGGCCGGGTGAGTGAGAGCAAGAATCAAAGAATGCGTGCAATTCCTTCCAGACCACATACCCGCGAACGTGAGTTAGGGGCGTGACCGGCGTTTATTGGAGACCCGGCGTCTATTGGAGATCCGGCGTCTATATGAGACCCGGCGTCTATTGGAGACCCGGCGTGTGGTCGCAATTCCTGGAAAAATACCTGGCGCTTATTGGAGACCCGGCGTTTATCAGAACCCCGGCGTTTATTGGAAGTTTTACGGTAGTTAGCTTTAAGTATATCAGAGAGCAATTGTGATAACTCGTTCAGTTCAATGTCGGCAGGTATTCCGAACTGTTACCCAATATTTTCATTTCTCTGTTTTCATCTAGCTCCATTTGTTTTGTCCAAGGAGATATGGACAAAACAAATTTGGTCCCGTTATCAATTTGGTCCCATCTTTGGATAACCATAGCACGAGAAGTTGGTAGCTATTTTAAAATTGATGGCCAGAGCCAGAAGCAGGTAAATTAGGTACCAACATAGACCAACATGTTTAACATAGCCTAGAACTCAATAAGGGATTGCTTACAATCTTGTTCCCTGATGACAGCAATTGCATGCAGCACTGCAGAATTCGATCATCCCCTCCATTACTCTCAAATAGACCTTTGGCTTTTTCAGCAGCATCTGCCGTCTGACCTGGATAATTTTCAAAAATGCAAAGAGACCACACATTTCTTTATTGTACGTTTTCAAATAGTTGGGTAATGCATCCAGGAACGCAAGCAAATGAAAGGACATATATGAGAGACCGAACCAGCGCATAAGGATGAGTTTTCAAAGCATAAGGTCAGGTCAGTTTCTAACCGATTCAACACAGACAGAGAGTGGTCCCACTGAGTCCATGTAATTTTCTCTATCCCTCCAATGATGTCACCATTTGCCATGCATTTTCGCATGACCCTAGTGACTGTTCCAGATGTGAAATGCATGAATTCAAGTGTTCGAATCGATGATCAATTAACCATCTTTTAAAGGAGCAGAGATAACTGTCCATGGAGCAAAGAGACAATGGGGAGTATCATCATTAATTTCACAAAAACTGTGACGTTTCGATATTATTAAAAGAAGGCATTGCTTGAAAGCACAGCCAATCGGTACTTACATTCACCACTCACCAGAGCGAGGTCTCTGTCTCTCATGACACTGGGCCCAATCGAACAGCAGTCAGGCACTGCTTTTATGAATGAAAATTGAACAAAACATAACAAAAGTTAAAATGACAACATGTGACGCTAGGCCTCAAATCAAATTATTAACTTACATTTGAGTCTGGGATTTCCATTTCGAAGTAACACTTGGATCAAATCAATAGATTTCCTGATTTTGGAAAGCAACGAGAAGTTTGAACCACCATTATTCGTCTTTCGTGAGTGAAAGTCCTTCAAAGCATCCAATTCCGAAATGACAGTCCAAGGAAGAAAGGCAATCACATTCATTTCAGCTTGAAAATAATGAGGAGAAAAATTTATTATATTCCATGGTTGTACAGGCAGAAAAATATTAATAAATTGTAACATACACAGATTTAAATGGGCACCAAATGGGTTACTGTCATTTTACAGAACCCATATTTTAGACATGGATTTTCCAGAACAAATTGAACACAAAAACTTCAGTGCCGATTTTTTCTCCGACACACCTTTTTCAAGATGTGCCCCCCAAAGTTCCCCAAAATGGCCATTTTGGTGCCGAAAGCGTAAGACTCATTTTCACAGTAGCTTCAAAATGGGGGGTCGGAGGAATTTTTTTCGCCAAATGTTTTATCTTCGGGTTGTTCTGAGGAACCTATTTGTAAAAAATAGGGTCTCTGCGGATGATTTTTGCATCCAGCCAGCTGGGTCCCACATGTCCCATTTTGTGGATTTTGGGGGACCATATCTGGGAAATGGGAGGTCTGATTACATTTTGCCTAACAATATTTTGTTTTAGGTTGTTCTGAGGGACCCATATACAGAAAATGGTGTCTCTAGGATGAAAATGAGTCTTACACTTTCTGCCCCAAAATGGTCATTTTGGGGAACGTTGGGCCATATCTTGAAAAATGTGGGTCGGAGAAAAAATTGTCACTGAAGTTTTTGTCTTCAATTTGTCCTGGAAAATCCATGTGTGAGATGTGGGTTCTGTACGATGACAGAAAACCATTTGGTGCCCATTTAAACCCTGGTGTCCCATTTAAATCTGTATATGTTATAATTAATATTTTTGTGTCTGTACAGGAACAATAGGCCGAGGACCTTTACATGTTCAAGGGGGCGGTGACTAAATCTTGGCAGCGGCAGAAATCCAATCTCAGAGGGATCACATTTTACAAATAGTGCAATTTTTATTTCCCAAAAATTCCAAATAGGTAATTGAGCCGGACAAGGGAAAAGGTGTCGAAGATGACAAATGAGAGTCTTTAATGGCAAATTAGTCATTCGCAATTACCTACAGCGTCACAGTGGGGACAGAACGTGTAATTTTAAACACCGGCTGAGGCAACATGCTGTCTTTCTGCTTTGATCTCCACTCATAACAAACCACGGCTTACGTGGTCAGTCGGATAAGCTCTTCCATCCTGAAGCTGCGTCTAGCACTTTCGCCATTATTGAAGCTTCTGCAGAATTCTACTGAGCAAAACACTGATCCTCAGTAGGTATTCGTCATTTCGATCGTACTTTTGCTGATGGTGCAGTGACTTTTGAGAATGCAAATTTGAATTTTTATCCCTTGTAAATTACCCATGCATGTCAAATTTCACTTTTCTCCAGGATTTATATTTCAAGAAATAGGTAGCATAAAAATCAAA
>JASGXE010018340.1:0-10557 GCA_030068105.1 Sinentomon sp. SZTP_YWyxl
CGATATGCGATTGCGATTGTGATTGTAATCGTCATCGCAATCATAATCGTAATTATGATAATAATTGTGATTGTTTGAAGATTTGCGATCTAAATGCATATGTATATTCAATTTTGACAACATAAGATAACACAACAGGGTTCAACGTCCAACTGCCAACATAATTAATCTTGCCATAATGAATTATTGTGCCATTTTGTTATAATAATTCATTTCGGCACATTCTATCCATCGATCCATCGATCCATCTAACCATCGATCCATCGATCCATCGATCCATCGATCCATCGATCCATCGATCCATCGGTCCTCACTCTGTCTTTCGGCCTGGGGACTCGTTGTGATCGTCTAACATCAGTTTGCACTTGTGGCTGTTGGTTTTGCTATGGGATCTGAGCAGATTGGACACTTGAAATGATGCGATCAGTTGCAATGCTATCTGGGTGTTTGTTTTGAGCATTCTCACTAGCAGACCGAGCAGCGTTCCCGAACATGGATAAATGGCGGGTTTTGGGCTAATTTCTTATTTTTTTAATATTGTTTTATTTAAGATAGGTGGGTGGGCGTTCGGGACAGAATTCGTCATTGAATATACCTGCACCTATCTAATTTTACTGTATTGTACTCGCATAAATCCAATCAGCACCGATACGCAAGAAACACGCGCTGCCATCTGACATACAAAGCCTGCGTGCGCGACAACTTACTTAAAAAACTGCGGACGCTCCCTTTGTGAGGTCATGAGACCTTTCCGTCTCATTCTTTGCGCAATGTCGCCAAAGTGACACCTCAAGGGAGCACGCAGAACGAAGTCAGCAGCGAGGAACGAACTCGGTACGAACTCTCCTCCATCAGAGCAGCGATAAGCAGAGGAAGAAAATAAAGTTGTTAACTTCGGATGGCGGAAGTTTTGGATTAGAAAGGAGACCTCTTCAATAAATCGAATAATCTCAAATGAAGGTTATTGGTTTTTCTCTATATGCCATGCGTGACACGGGAAGCCTTTCT
The DNA here is from genome assembly GCA_030068105.1 of Sinentomon sp. SZTP_YWyxl. Lineage (NCBI taxonomy): Eukaryota > Metazoa > Arthropoda > Protura > Sinentomata > Sinentomidae > Sinentomon > Sinentomon sp. SZTP_YWyxl. The sequence goes on from JASGXE010018340.1 coordinate 1,009, forward strand.
AGGCATCTTTTTCACTGACTCTCCGAGTTGACTGACGAGTACACGTATACCTACGACTGGGATGGATTTCCAGACCAAATCCGGAAAGCAACAACCGTGTCTGGACAACTACCCAAATGTTGGCTCTTCTCTCTCACACTTGCAACTGCGAGTCCGTTTCGGCATCAAATTGGGTTAAAAGGAAGCATCAATCTGCTGTAGGCATGTACCTGAGTTAAGGTGAAAGGATTTCCTGGGAACTAACATTAACGATGAAACATTAGAACGATATAACTCCCATGTGATGGACTTGGCCAACTCTTCGATATACGTGCGTGTGTACAGTACGTGTGATCGATCGAAGTTGAGTCAGCTGTACACTGGGCGCGCCGCAGCTCTACTTTTCTGTGATCAACACCATTTGCTTATAAAAATTGCTCACTATGATATATGTATACAGTTAATTTGGCACATTTTTCTAATTATGATTAACGCTCAATTATTTGCGGCATGGGTAGGTACCTTCATTTCGGCAAGGAACAGACACAAAGAGGCGGGCACTTTTCTGTCACATTTCATTCATACCCCTTGCTGTTGCTGACGATAAACCTACACAATGAAAATCACAGGTATCTACTAAAATATTCTTGATAACTATCACTGTGCTAAATTACCTATTTTCGTCAAAAAGTTATTTTCTCAGATTTGCCAAGGAGGGATTGCCAACCACGCAAAATGGTCTCCAAAAAACAGCGTTGATACGCTGAAGGATTGACATACGGGTTGTTGTGCTAAAAGGCGATAAGCTGTAACTCTTTTACCTGAGGTTGTGTCACTGTGGAGTTGATTTCGTGAAAGGGCATCGGAGTTAGAGAGGGAAATTAGATATGTTATTATATGTGGGCCACGTGACGTTCCCTGTGATGGTCTCAAGCATTTTGCAAAAATGTGAAGATAAAAGATAAAACTTGCCTGAAAATGATTCCGCATTTATTTTTGCGTTTTTATTTCTAATGTGCAATTTAAATGTATTTCAAATATTCTAAGTGTATAGCCGGCTTACTTCCTGTTTCATATTTTTCCAGCTATTGCAATAATGTGATAGAATCTCTTTTATACAGAATGTTTCAGAAATAGTTGGCCATAGGCCCTACTTCGTTTTCCGCATCGTGGTGCCATTCTAAACAAAAAAATGTAGAGTGACTTTTTGTCGTCCGATGACTTCTGGGGGCAGCTCACAGTAAAAAAACATAGGAGCACACAATGCAATTCATGACATTACATTAAGGTCACTAAAGAGCCCCAGGAAAACAAAGTCAAAATCTAAACATTACACGCAAGGATGGCAGAGAATGCATTCTCTGCCTCTCAGAATGCTTTCTCTGCCACTCTTATTGCATGTGTTGTTTAGCATTTGCTTCGTTCTGCAATTTGTTTTATAGGTGCTCTTTAGTGACCTCAATGTGATGTCATGAATTGGAGTGTGTGGTCCCATGTGGTGAGTACCCCCAGAAGTGATCGGACTAAAAAAAATTCACTACATTTTTTGTTCAGAGTGGTACCACGATGCGGAAAACGAAGTATGTCCAACTATTTCTGAAACAACCTGTATATCTCCATTTGACGATATATTTGTGTGTGCTGCTCGATTGGTCAAGTTTAGTTCAAAGGAGCTGAGGCTAAACTATTGTACGAAAAAGAGAGAGGAAAAAAGAAAGGAAAAAGGCGACGATTAAGGTTTGAGAGACTCTGCAGCAAATAAAACTCAATAAAGGCAAAGGCAAAGGCAAGAAGAAGGCAGGTTGAATTGACGCAATATCAGATTCTGCAAGCTTTCTTCTTATTCGCTTCGCCAGTCAGAAGCAAATCCTTATAAAACGATCAGAGTGGAAAGAAAACTCACAACGTACCTACAGGGCCATCTCAAATAATGATGATAGGTACGTGGCTTATTATCGAGTTGGTATTTTGGCTTTTCTTTTCGGCTTTTTCACGGAACGAACAGGTACGCTGTTCGGCTAACTCGCATCTTATTTTCAATGCAAATTACAGACTGTGTAACGACAGTTCCGCAGAAAAAAGTCACAAAACACGTTCTGATGTGGGGCCAGACGATATCGCGTCTCCCTGATGTATAGCTATCTATTGAAGAATACGTAAAAACGAACGAAGTACGCAGTTGTTATATTTAGGTATGGTATAACCTTTTAGGTTATACCTGAAAGGTATATGCAATGTCATTGCAATGCAGTTGATGTGCCGGACTGGCCTTAGCAGTCTTGCTGTCGGAACAGAGCGAAAGTGTCGCATGGAAGCTTGTATCGCCTGGAAGCTTAAATGAAAGTGTCGCATGGAAGCTTGTATCGAATGGAAGCTTAAATGAAAGTGTCGCATGGAAGCTTGTATCGCATGGGAGTTTAAATGAAAGTGTCGCATGGAAGCTTGTATCGCATGGAAGCTTAAATGAAAGTGTCGCAAGGAAGCTTGTATCGCATGGAAGCATAAATGAAAGTGTTGCATGGAAGCTTGTATCGAATGGAAGCTTAAATGAAAGTGTCGCATGGAAGCTTGTATCGCATGGAAGCTTAAATGAAAGTGTCGCAAGGAAGCTTGTATCGCATGGGAGCTTAAATGAAAGTGTCGCAAGGAAGCTTGTATCGCATGGAAGCGCAAATGAAAGTGTCGCATGGAAGCTTAACCTATCAATGATTAGCTTTTAAAATTTGTTTTTTTTTAGAACACTAATTTGAATTAAAAATTTTTTTTTTATTTTTCATCAAACATTAAACTTTTTTTTTTTAATTTATCACCTGATTCATAATCATTGCGAATGAATGCAGTGCTGATGTCTTTCTTATACCACGCATTATATTATTTATATTATTGATGGTCATATTTTTTATTTATTTACTTCATGCGTAGAAGGAACTCTCTTCCATACTCCATGGTAAGAGCAGAGCGGGGCAATTGCATTGCGCTAACGTTTCACCTTGATCATTTTCTATAGGTACACATTTAAAGTAAATGTACCAATTATTGATACAATTTGCTGGCTATTCGCATTGTGTGATGGACAAAAATATCAAAGCGATATTGTTTTCTCGACAGATCCAGTCTGCTTTGCAAAATAACCAGCCTTGAGCCGGCATTTCATTTTTTTGTGCTTGGTGTTCTACAGGCCTCCAAGTTCTGATTCAGGTTTCTTTGATGCGATGGACAGATGCCAAACAGAATAGAAGTTTCTTAAGAAGTTTAATGTCCTGCTTCTCTTGTCAGGAGACTTAAACTTGTCGGATATTAATTGGGTCAACTATTCCGTGGAAGCATCTCCAGACTATGGAACATGATCAACTAAACCAATAAGGAAGCGTATATTCTGTTATGCTAAATCGGATTGGATGGAAATGAAAAAAACTTTCTGCTTTCAAAGTTAGATTCCTTTCAATCGGTTTCTTCATCGGGAGCCTCATTGGACATTCTTTGGGAATGTTTTACCAGCATTGCATCGGAGGCCCGGATCTTTTTTGTCACGCAGCTAAATCGACCTTGCAGACAAATACTCTGAAATGCCCCTGGGTTTCTCCTGAAATGCTGTTAAAAAAACGTTTCGGCAACTATTATATTAATATGTGCACCCTCTTGCTTACAAGAAGTCATTTGCTACCTATTCCAATGCAAAATATAAAGTTCTGCACGCTTTCTTTAGCTCTTTTCCGGCTCGACGGCGGGTCAGATAAATTTTGGTGCTTCAATAAATTCAGGAGAAGCCAGCGCTCTACCATTCCTAATCTTGAAGCAAGCGCCCCTTCTGATGATACATTCGAGTCCCAGAATTCTCTGACGAAAGCTGAGATAATGAACAAAATGTTTGCTGACGTATTTGTCGATGAAGGTGTCCCGAATATTCCGAATATTCCTCAGGGCCCTTGCTTCTCGAATGGTAGGGGGCCTATTCTTTCTGAGACGATGATCGTTAACAGGATCATAAAAATGAAAAACAAGTTTCCAGAGGGTTCGAGCCAAGTTAGCATCAACATGTTAAAATTACTACCTGATGTATTCTCTAAAGTATCTCATTGTTTTGTTTAATGCTTGTTTAACTGAAGGAGATGTCCCCATGGTATGGAAAAGGTCTGTGGTCGCGCTTGTCTTTAAGAAGGGTAAACGGTCCAATCCCTTGAACTATCGGCCTATCAGTATTTTGGAAACATGTTCTAAAATTCTTGAATTCGTTTTAGCCAATCGTATTTGGCCATTCCTTGATTCGGTCAGCTTGTTGTTCCGGGTGCAGCATGGATTTCGGCCAACATTTTTTTTTATTGAACTATACAATTGACAGCTCTTGTATACAGGAACTTTCCCTTGATCGTGGCTTTAAAGTGAATGCCGTCATCGACTTTTCTAAAGCTTTTGATACGGTCAGCCACTGAAAACGTTTGGAAAAGCTGGAGTTCATGGGTCTTGATCTAATTACTCTACGGTGGATTAAGGGCTATCAATCAGATAGGTACATTAAGTTGTAAGGGTGGACGACCAATTTTACTCTCCCGAGACCAGTCACCTCTGACGTCCCCCAAGGCAACATATTACGACCCCTTCTGTTTATGTTTATGTAAATGACCTGCCAGCAATTTTTTTCCAGCTGAATTACAGTTATTCTAAAGTCGAATTGCATCAATTCAACAGTCAGACAGTTCGCTGATGATTGTATTGCTTTTCGGGAAATTTCTGCCAGCGAAGATTGTGATCCCACAAAATGACCTCATTGCTGTCGGTAATTGGTGCAATATGTGGTCAATTAATCCAAATGAGTCTGAATGCGAGAAAATCTTCCTTCATTCGATTTTCTAATAGTCGCTCTGAGTGTGGTATTGGGGGGAATGGGCATTCTCCTGCATTTAAATGTGTGAATGAAATGCAATGAAATGTGTGGGATCCCCACGCGTTATGGCACTGTAAAGTGTAAGAAAATATACAGCGTAGAGCAGCGAGTTTTGTGATTGGAGACCACAAGAGAACGAGTAGTGTTTCTGTTATGATTTGGGATATTGGGTTGGAGCTCACTTGCCAAACGCCGGAGAGTTCAGAGGCTTCTATCCTTTTTTCAGGTTCTGAGTAATTCTGGAGGTTGGGGACATGCATCGAACTTTTCAAGTTGCCTACCTTTTTTTTCCCGCAATGACCATCCGTACAAAGTTAGGATTGCACCCGTCAAGAGAGATGTTGGAAAATTTTCCTTTATCAACAGAACTTCTGATGATTGGAACAAGCTCCCTCACTCAATTTTCAAACCCCCATTAAAAGTCGAAATCCTCCGAGATAGAATCACTCGGTCACCGCATCCAATCTAACTCAGACTCAATTGCCGTCTTCACACTGAAGGTCTTCGAGTTTTTATGTACCTTTTCCTGCAAAAAGCGAAATTTTAAACAAAGACATAATTTGGCACTGATTTCCATGATGAATAATTTTCCTCTATTAATTTTACGCATTGATGTTTGCAGTTTTGTACATTCCATAGAATGTATGATAATGCATGGGGCAACCCAAAAATCCGGATAATTTGAATTGAAAAAATTGACTCGACAGCAACAGAGGGCGGTTATCTATATACTCTCGTTTACAATGGAACGCATAATCAATTCACTAGGTACCTAATGATAACGTTGATCCATCATGGAATAACGAATGCAGCCTATATGTGTTGTTGCTAAAAATGTAGTCGCGCAGTTGACGTATCCAAGAGGTCAATAATGAAAAAAAAAACATCAGTAAAAAATCAATGAACAAACACCCTATGGGTCGTCGCTTGGTTATTACCGACAAAAGTCAATTGACACATTTTCCCTAGTCAAAAGACAATGGATAGTTTTTACAGTGCGCATAATTTGCTCCCCCGATTTCCCCTTCATCAGCTGGCAACCCCAAACAACCATAAACCCTAAACCATCACTCATAAAACAACTGAGCACATTCGTGTGTATTCGTATGCAAGAAAAAAATATATCACAAGCAAGTAATAATTAATTTGCAATGAGCTGTACCAACTCGTCACTGAGCGAAGGTGTGCCTGCAAGAATTCCACTAATGCCAGTGAGCTGCCATGCTGTTGCTTGCTATGGTGTTTGTTATTTCAACGCCCTCTTTTGTTTCCATTCTCTCGCTCTCACTCGCACTCTGGCTATGTTAAAACAGACATTTATGGGCCCGAGGCGAGGCCAGGCGAGGCGAGCTAACTTACGTATTTGCGAACAACGAAAAGCAATGGAAGCCAGTTATACCAATGCATTCTCTCACCATTCTCCTAACTGTACGACCATATTCTCGAAACTCTGCAGAAATGACATTCTCGGTTTGCTGCACAGATTCAAATTTCTGGTTCAAAACATTGGTATGACCTACATAGGTAAGCTGGTATAGCCTACAGGTGGTACCGGGCATTTCGAAAGGCAAAGGAACCATTGGAATTAGGCAAAAGCAATGCTATTCATATGAATGATGCGTTGACTCGAAGAAAGCATTGCACTCTTATAGTGTTTGCGTTGCTGATCAGATCATTTCTGCTGCAAAAGGTAGAAGAACTTCAATTAATTAATAAAACAGTAGCCTTGAACGATTTCGCTACTTGGACCGAGAGTGTAGTGGCATCGTCACATTTGAACAGGAGCATGATGGCAGGCGTCGTTGGAGTTGAGTAGAGTTGAGTTGAGGCGCCTTCAATTTCTTTTCCACATTTGCTGTGGAATGGACGTTGGACGCCACCCGATCTCTGTCTGATTAAGAATGGGTGGGTCGATTAATCATTCCTCATGGTTGAGAAATGCTACGTGATATAGAATTTCCGATGTGCATGGGAAAGATCGGTATATCCGTGGATGAACAGCGAATGTCAGAACTTGGTGCAGGCCTGTTGCTTCGCGAACGTTTAGGCTTTCCGATCTTCCCCTGCACATGCACATCGTAAATTCAATCCAATTCTACGTATATCAGGAGGAGGCATTTCTCAACCACGAGGAATGATTATTCGATCCATTCTTGATCAGACATGCAGAGATGGTGCAACGTCTATCTTCCATCGTCCATCCACAGCAAATGTGGAAAAGAAATTGAATGCACCTCAATTCAACACCAACAACGCCTGCCCTGCTGCTCACGTTCAACTGATGATGCCATCTGACTGCGGGTCCAAGTGGCATAAAATCGATGCAAGACAGTCATTTACACTATACCTGCCTTTTGTTGCAGAAGTGATGCCAAGAGTTAGCTGTTAAAACAGATGAAGAAAAGAACGAAAAGATGTTGTCAATGTTCACCATGCATGCATGGACAATTAGTACCTCTTCTTTTGCATGGATTAAAAAGTTTTGCATTTAACACCCAGTAGGTAGTTTGCTTAGTTCCTTGCCCTTTGCTCTTTTCTTTTTCTATTACGAATACGATAATAGGCTATAGCTATCGTATATCCCGTATGTACATTCTGTCCGCACTGCTGCAGGCACAGCACAGTGTTGCCATTTCACGAAACGGGGCTGATTTCACTTGAGTGTTATGGAATCCTATATTAGGTACATTTATATGAGTAGGTATACGAATGCCCAGCAAGTGAAAGCTGGTTCGGCTTCGTACAAATACGGACGTACCTATCCACACGTAGGAACGAGTAGAACCAACGATCTGATCTCAACTGGAATATTGTGTCGTAAAAGTAAGTAGGGTTAGAACCTGAACCTGCTGCTTTGCATTGGGTGATAAAGAGGCGATAAAATTAGGGTTAACAATGAGGGTTTTCCTTTTTGGTAATTTTGGTAATTCGTGAAAAGAGAATGACATACTTGTAGGAGGTGAAAGTACAATTTGGACCCAGAAAAAGATATTATCTTGATTGCTGAAATCACAGCGCTAAAATATCACCAATCTCCCCCTCCCATGTCCACTCAACCATGATTCGACAAGCGCAGCAGCCTCGGTCGGCCAAGGGAACTAAACGTATAAATTAAAATCATGCCATTTCAAACAATTGTTGAAAGAAAATAATACAATTCCTAAAGTCTGTTCACTTTACGAAGTCCTCTGAAGTAATAAAAATAATTGCTCCAATAAAGCGCAGGAATGCCCAAACTTTTTCGTGGGTGCATTTCCAAAAATGCTAAAATGTTGAAAATGATCGTAATCAGAATTTTGTTATCAATAATGTTTGTCAAAATAAATGAAATTTATTTAAAAATGATAATGGAAAAAAATAATAGAAAATTAATGAACCAATTTTTTTCTTGGATATTTTTTTCTTAAAAGGTAATCAATAATTACATGATGTTGGTGTCAACCAGACCAATAACCAGCAACTGTTGACTTTCCAACTTGACAACTCCACTTCACACGGAGACATCACGTCGTCCATTAAGTGAGTGGGCAGACCCAGTAGTCAAGTTGGAAAGTCAAAAGTTGCTGGTTTTTGGTCTGGTTGACACCAACATCATGTGATATGAGCCCATGCAGGGCAATCTGCATAGAGCTTCGGTCCGGATTGGCTTGTAGGTGGTGGCAGCACTCCCACTGATCCACCCCCTGATGATCAGTCAGTGGGAGGCAGTGTGAAACAAGCCTGGACATTTGACGGAAGCACCGATGCTTTAAAGGCATCATCCGCTCGATCAATAATTAATTAATTAATTAATAAACTTAATAAATTAATGAATTAAGTTTTATTCTTTTTGACGGCTAATTAAATATAATTTGTTTTTACGAAACAGGCAGAACAACCAAATGAAAAATTAAAAAACAAAATAAAAAAAATTAATGAATGAAAATTGTTAACATTGATGTTTGTTGGTGATGATTTGTGATTATTTATTTTTGGTTGTATCCATTAATTCCAGGAAAAAGCAGCAAACTGATTCTTGCTGAAGAGAATCCATAGCACCCTTGGTGACCTCGCCGCAGCGAATAACAAACAGACCAATTCGCCCAAAACAGCTGGTGAAAATGGGTTTCTGGTTGCGGATTTTTTTGCAGTCCAAAATTTGGGCATCCCAGACTTTATAAGGCCTGCCCCACAATTTTTTCTTTGAAAATGATCTTTCCCTTCTTCAGAGGACATCGTATGATGAACAGACTTTAGGCACTTGTGTTTGCATAGCACCTGATCTGTGCTTTAGTGTGCCGCCTCTAGCGATCTGCTGTGTTTTAGCGTTTTGTTTTATGGCCTGCCTCTTGGTCAATGTCTGCAAGACAATCTAGATGCACTCATTTTCTGGGCCAAAATTTGGGGTTTAGTCATCAATTGTTCAAAATGCAATCGGATGGCTTTCAAGCGAAACACTCTGAATTCAAGTATTTGGGAGTTTATCTTTCCTCTGATCTGTCATGGGATGCCCATATCACTTTTACCATTTCAAAAGCTAGGAAGGTTCTGTTCTGGGCATTTCAAAAAATATGAATGTAAATTCTGTCTTCTCTATACGGCCAAGCTTAAGGCCTACGTGTCATTGGTTATCCTAGAATATGCCTGTGAGGTCTGGGATCCATTTCTCGCGTCCTATTGCAGTGCTCTTGAGCTCTGCAGTGCGTAGC
>JASGXE010018341.1:0-10002 GCA_030068105.1 Sinentomon sp. SZTP_YWyxl
CAGAACTCGGTGCAGGTATCCCCCTTGAAACAGGCAGCATGTTAAACCAACTTGTGATGAGTGACTCCAATCGATGCGGGTGGGACATCAGAGCTGCTGGGCATCAACGATGCATAGACGGCATACGCATCAATTTCCTCAATGCCAGTTTGAGAACGTCCGAGACCCGTTCTCAAACTGGCATTGCGAGTTTGAGAACAAGGCGTCACCGGAAAACGAGGCAATGCCTGCGAAGTAACACCCTGCACTAAAACGTCATCAAAGTGAACGAATGCTTGTGACTGGGTGTAATGGAAATGACCAGAGAAACCCCCTTGAAGGAAGTGTTGCCATTTTTATGCTCTTGGGGCATGCAAAATCATTAATAATCCTGTAAAAATGCGTGTCCTGTTAAATTCTATTCCGAATTTCGTGATAGGTTAGTGTGCACCATTAAGTCGTTTATTTGGTGGTTGAAGATTGTTCATCGGAGCCAACAAGACCTTCTTTGAATCTTTTTTTTCGATACAATGTCAAATTCATTAATTCACGGCGAATGCTTTATTGTTCAGTATTTTTTGTAGTTTTAGTCCGATTTATACAACACCAATGTTTGTTCGTATCTCTACAGCCTGAAATGGGGCAGGCTTTATTCATTGTACCCCACACTGGGATATGTAGCCAGTTACGTACATTGTTCTCGTGATGGGAGTCCTGCTTGTATAGTTTGCACCCGTTATAACGTTTTCCATTTGGACTTTTTTCTGGTTTGACCTTTAAACTTTTGCACATCAGTCTTATACGCTTGAACGCTTGCTCTGTTTGACGTTTGGATGTTTGCACGTTTTTCCGTGTGGACGTTTGACGGAGTGGACGTTTGCCAATTGGATAATTTCCTCTCTTCTAGTTGTGCAGTTCCGAAATCTCAATAATGTCTGTTTCTCTGCAAGTGTGGTACGTCAGAAAACGCATTTCCAATATACCTAGATTTTGCCCATGTTTCTACCATGAATAAGCAAAAATATGTGCGGGAATACAGAGTCTGTCAAACGTCCTCGAACATAGGCGAATATTTATTATTTTTATTTTAAATTTTTTTTTGCTATAGGCGAATATTTCAAGGACTGGTTAACTAAGTGGCCATCATATTTCAACAGATCTTGGCGCAACTTCACGCCTCACACGAGTGTCATGATTTTTCGCGGTGCATTGATTCTAAATGGCGCCTGAGTTTATAATGAACTCCTATGTTCGAAAATTTTTTGTAAGAAGACTCTTTCTCTTTTCGCAAAATTCAAGGAGATTATTTCTGTTTTCGCAAAATACAATAGTATAAGGAGAGTGATTCTGCTTTCGCAAAATAAATGTCCAAAAATACATGTGTATACTTTTTATCAAAAGTCTTCGAACATAGGAGTTCATTACTAACTCAGGCGCCATTGAGAATCAATGGCAGCATGCGCCGCAAAACATCATGACACACGAGTGAGGCGTGAGGTTGCACCAAGGACTGCGTTGAAATTTGATGGCCCCTGTGTAGACCAGTACTTTAAAATATCCCCTATATTCGAGAACTTTTCATGCGCACTGAAGATTAAAAATACATGTGAAGATCAAAGATGTGAGTGAAGACAGCGAAAACGGATATTTGAATCAATTCGTTTAAGTGAGCTACCTGGCATCTAGCTTCTGTGTCCGCAAAGTACCCAGGGGTCTCTTGTTGTTCACATCTGAAACTCGTCTGCGGTGGTTCGCTGTATGCGGGATAATCAACTCCTGACATGCCAGGAATCTCGTCTCCGGAAAACGATTCGATGTCTCCATTCAAACTGTCCAATTGTTCAGCTGGTGCGTCGTATGAGTAGCCACTCTGGAATTGTTGCTGGCCATTGCTATAGCCTTCAAAATTTCCTTGATAGTTGTTGGACACCTGGTTGAACAACGAAGAAATGAAATAAAAACCATGTTTCACTGACGAAAGTTATGTTGGATTGCGAATTGATTGTGATCGATTGTGGATGGTACGGCTTGACCAACGCATTACCTGGCCGACCAATTTTTTCGCAAATCAACGTGTTACATTTTCACGCACTTTTGGTTTTTGGTACCAGAAAAAAAAAGTTAAACACAACCGTGGTGTTTTCTCATGACCAATCATGAGACCCACAAAGTGTGTCAAAAGAGGGCCTAAAGGGTGCCTGAACTCTCTCCTCCTCCTTCAAACATTATCCTGAACACAAACATTATCCTGAACACGCAGGAAAGTGCTTCCATTGTATCTCAAAATTAAGCAAAACCAAGTCATTCCGTGACGAAATGTGCTTTTTATTAAACTTATTTTCAACGAATGACTCTGCGCTGTGAAATAAAACAGAAAGAGAAGAAAATCAAAACGAAAGGTAAAAAAGAACATTCAACGAAAATTGAAGAACAAATTGAAAGAAATTTGAAAACTGGAACAAATTTGAAATTGAAATTGAAAATCCAAATTGAAATCAAAATTGAAATTATTTCACTTGAGTTCTTCCTGTTTGTGCTTCGCGTGTGTCAAGTGTCTGTGCGGATTTAACACGTCAAAGTTCCTTGGGTTGAACCACACAAAAACGAACGTGTTTCCCAAATACCTCTCCTTCTTATTTGTTCTCCAAAACTGTTCGGTTCCCATGGCAATTGCCGTGGCAACCGGAACCTTTTTTCTGGTCCCTGGAGGTGGGGGGTTTTCTGGCAAAAACCCTGAAGGTGGGGGGTTTCGAAAAAATCCAGCCCATGAAGAGCAATTTCCCAACTTTTTACACACCTTTCGAATTCACCCTGTATTTTTCGTCATGTGAAACACAAAGAAAATATAACATTTATGAAATAAATATTTTTTGTCATTAATGTTCTATTTTTGATGTTTATATTTTTTTCTGTGTTTACAAATTTTTCATCTCACTCTCTCCTTCATATCCCTCTTCAAGGCACGAAGTTAAGGGGGCCTCCAGCAAAAGAGAAGTTTATGTGGAATGCGTCGAACAACGACATTTATTTATTTTATTTTATTTATTGCAAAGAAATTCCACAAAGAATTTGGTGGACATAAAAAAAGTGTTTCCTATTATACAGCAATAGGTCTATGACCCAGAGGGTCTTCGTCATATTCACAGTAAAATCACGGTATGCAGAGAAACTATTCAAATAAATCAGGAAGAGAATGAAATGAAGGCAGAACAAAAATAGACCATTTCACAGATATGGATCAAACAGTCCTGGTGTGAGAGATGCGGGATGACGCGACTGAAATGAGGTCAGAGTCACTGGATAGGGAATTCCAATGAGAGATCGATCGGGTGAAAAATGAGCTGAAGTACTAATTTCGTCTGCAAAATGGGAGGGTGAAACTTAGGCCATTATCCGTCCCACGTTGTAAAGATTTTAGGCTATAATGAGAGGGAATTGGGCAGTCAAAATCATGTACTACAAAACCGAACAAAAGTTCAAGGCAGTGATCGCGTCATGAAGAGACATGAAGAGACTTACCTCCAAAGATCTGCAGGTGCTAAGTGTCATCATCACAAAGATTATCCTGGGCTGAATTCGAAGCATGATTGATTTTGAGACTTGGTTACCTTGCTGTGAGATGTTAACCTTTAAGTGACACGAAGCACATTTATGTGCACAATTAACAAGCATTTTCAAAAGTTTCTTTCCACCTATAGAGATGTCTAAAAATTGTGAAAAGATTAGTCAACAGTTTAATCAGTTTTTTAGCAGATTCAGTGGGGCGATCCAGTGTGGATTAACGCTAATCCGAGGTTGGGAAGTAAATCTTCGCCATTTTATCCAATGGAAAAAATTTACTCCGCAACCTCGAATTAACGTTAATCCACACTGGATCAACCCCACGGATTAAGACGCACGTGAATAGCTAATTTAAATTGCATTACGATCCCTCAAAAGTGCATGTCAATTTTGGTGTTGGCAAAAACAGTTTCGCTTGCAACAGTAAGATGAATACAATTCTGTATCACTGGGTGCATTAATCCCGCCGCCACTTCCCAGCAGGCAATGCTATTCACTGCACGCTCCATATTCCAATCGGTCCACAGTTCAGCTCGCGGGTTTATTTGAAGTTCACAAGATCACTCCTGTTTTTGAGTTATCGTTTTTTCTGTGTATGATAAAGTGGGACACTCTCTATGTCTTTAAAAAAATCAATTTTTTGGAGATAGACAAACGCGAAATTAACAGACTTTGAGTTTCAAAAGTGGATATTTTGCATCAAAATTAGGCTGAGTTTTACGCAAAAGGACATAGAAACGTGGGATGATAAAAGCAATGAGTAATTTTTGCCTGCAAGTAATGGTCAAAGCTACACTCTAAACCTGAGGTTTCGTTATGGAACACCTTCGGAACACCATTTTTAACATGGGGCTAGATGGGAGTGTTCTTTTCGGAACTCCTCTTGGAACACCTGACGTGTTCTTGGAACACTATTTTCCTATCAAAAATTCGGAACACATGAGTGATTTGGAACATACAGGATATTCCAAATCGCTCATGTGTTCCAAATTTGTGACAGGAAAATACTGTTCCAAGGTGTTCCATATCGAAACCTCAGGTTTAGAGTGTAGAGCAACTTGGAGTATAACCTAAATGGATTTGCGGATAGGATGTGACCTCTGTTGCATTATTCGGCTTTTGCCTGGACTGTTCATTGCAGGTGCATTGTCTTCGACGACTACCAATGTAAAGACACTTTTGACGGTCATGGTAGATTATGTCAATTTCGCTTATGGACTGCTTTGTCAAACTATCCGTGTAGATATGTCAAAACCTTCACGCTTCCAGTGTTTTTTCACTGCACTGTTCGCCTAGTGATCTCTGCGCTGATCGATTGTTGCGATATGTTGAATTTTTATAATTTAACACTAACGGTACACCCTAAATTTGAGGTTTCGGTATGGAACACCTTCATTTACATGTGCTTAGATGGAGGTGTTCTTTTCGGAACATTGTTTGGAACACAGAATGTTCTTGGAACACCGTTTTCCTGTCATAAACTTGGAGCACAATGAGCGATGGAACACTCCGCATCGCTCGTTATGTTCCAAATTTGTAAGAGGAAAATGGTGTTCCAAGCACGCAAAACATGTTCCAAACAATGTTCCGAAAAGAATCTCATAAGTCCATGTTGAAAAAAGGTGTTCCCAAGGTGCGTGCCATACTGAAATCTCATGTTTAGAGTTTTACTGGAAGCACAAATAACCGAAAAATGAAACAATTGTGACGACAAACTCGAAAGAACTGCTGCAATGATTCGCGACGCCATCTTTCCGATCCAGTTTCTCACTGAATGTTGATTTTTTTTCTTCCAAACTAAAAACTGCTGGAGAGATGAATCGCTTTCCTTTCACGAAAAAAGAATGTTTGCAGGGAAAGTCAAACTCTGGATAAAAAGAGGCAGCAGCATCTCGAAAGGTGTTAGCAGAAACTCATTAATGGGTGATTGGGAGAACAATCAGTAAAAATATTGTTTCGAATTTGTGTACAGTGCGACACAAAAGTTAATGGCTTGCAGTTTCGGAAACCTTCAGGCTCCGACGGATCAGCCAATTCTTAATGTTAATATGACAAAGGAACCCACACACGCATTCTCCAGTGCAACCCCCCATCAGGTTCAACTCAATATAGTCAATTCAAGATAGATTTGTGTTGAAAATTGGGTCGGGATACTTTGGTCCGAAAAATATTAAATCGAATGGCGCTAATCTCGCTATACTCTTCCCGAAATCCAAGTGAAACTGACCTAACCTGACCTAACCTAACCTATTCTACACTATCTCAACCTAATCTAACCTATCCTAACCTATTCGAACCCATTTCAAAGCCTTTCGGACTAAAAAAAAATTCGGACCAGGTATGTTCCTGCGAAAAAATTTAATTTCTATCCACAACGCTTGTTCCTTTTCCATTGTTGCATTGAAATGTCAATCCGCCTGTTGAGTTCGCCATTGAGTTAGCTATGTAATTGAATCTGAGACTGAGCAGCGGCCACCGGCCACCAATGTGGTGGGGTGTGCAACAAGTGGAAACGAAACTTCCAGCTCAACGTCTTTCTTTTGGAGCACCTGGTATAAATCGCATCGTTACCGGAATGCGAGAAATTATTGTGCAGTTTATACGAATACACAACGGCGGAATCCGAGTATTCTGTATACCGAATCATATGGCATCTTTAATGTACGGCCGCATGCGCATGTGTGATGTGATGATTCGTTGTGATGATTTGAGCCAATTTTACATGAAACTGACCCTTTCGCTGTGGTAATTTTGGGAGCGCACCGGTCACGTTCGGCTCTTGATGATACGCAGGAGGCGGATCAAATCATCAATATTGTGCGTGAATATTTTTATGCCTCTGCAAAGTTTAAAATTCAAGTATCTCGCCGCGACTTTTTGAAAAGCAGTTTTGCAACACGCAGCGAGCCAAAAGTCATTGCGGGAGCGAGGAGTTCTTTTCAGCTGATATTTTCATTCAGATTTGTTAGGAATACGCATGCTTTATGAGCCCACATTGCCTGTTCCCGGCCAAGAGTTACCTCGTCCGGTGAGTCGAACAGGCAGCTAGGCTCATCCCGAAAAAATCCTGACGAAATTCTCGGACCGCCTTGAAATGTGATGATTTATCTTACAACAAATTGCACATTAGTGATCAAATCAACTTGACAGATGAAATGCCGAAAAGCAGCTGGCCCCTGATAATTTTCCAGTGCGATTATTTCAGGGGTTAATGCTCTCTATCGCACCTTTCCTGGAAATACGTTTTCAAACAATAATTATTGAAACCAGGGTTTTCCCTCTGATTGGAAGAAAAACTGCCATCTCAGTCCCGAAGAAGGTATAGTCGTGCAAATCTCTTGAACTATCGACCAATCTCTCTGATCTCAGGAGTTTCTGAGTCATTTGAAAAGCTTTTGTTCTCAGCAAATTCTAAGCATGCTGAAGAATGTAACCTGGTGCTCCTAATCAACATGGATTCCGCCTAGGATGGATTCCTCCATATCCTAATCAACATGGATTCCGCCATGGATTCCGCCAAAAGGATGGCTTCATCCATGCAAATCAACGTGGATTCCACCTGGGATGGTTTCCTCCATCCTAATCAACATGGATTCCGCCATGGATTCCGCCATGGATTCCGCCATGGATTCCGTCTATAGGATGGATTCATCCATCCTAATAAACGTGGATTTCGCCTGGTGTGGTTTCCTGCATCCTAATTAGCATAGATTCCGCCATGGATTCCTCCTATAGGATGGACTCCCCCATCCTAATCAACGTACGTTCCACCTGGGATGGTTTCTTCCATCCTAATCAATATGGATTCCGCCATGGATTCCTCCTAGGATGGATTCCTCCATCCTAATCAATGTGGGTTCCGCCTGGGATGGTTTCCTCCATAAAGAAGGGTAGATGAATTACCTATTCCGCCTAGGATGGATTCCTCCATCCTAATCAACGTGTGTTCAGCCTGGGATGGTTTCCTCCATCCCAATCAACATGGATTCCGCCGCATAGGATGGATTCCTCCATCCTAATCAACGATGGTTTCCGCCTGGAATGGTTTCCTCCATCCCAGTCAATATGGATTCTGCTATGGATTCCGCCTAGGGTGGATTCTTCCGTCCCAATCAACATGGATTCCGCCTAGGATGGATTCCTCTTTGGGTGGATTCCTCTATCCTAATCAACATGGATTCCGCAAACTTGGTTCTTGTGAAAAACCCAACTCATTGACTTCATGCAGGATGTGGCTGCTCCTGGAACGGAGAGTGCTTGACACCGCTCACTTTCGCCTCACGCAAGATTGCCTTTTTCTTTTTTCCATTCATCTGTTGTTATGAAAGATTGCTTTTTTGTGCATGACAAGATATATCCCGTTTGCGTGACAACATCACTCTTTTTCTCATGACAAGAGTGTGTTCGTCAAGACAAGATCGCTCTTGTTTACTTGACAATAGCTTGCTTTGCACTTGGTAATGGTATAGGCTTTTTTCGCATGAAAAATCGCTCTTTTTGGCATGACAATGGATGTGCTGTGTTCACTGCATAATGGTCTCTTGAACTCAATCTAGATGCTTCTTACGCTATCCACTATCCGCAAAACAAGATACCATCACGAATTACCGAATTGCGTTGTTTGCTATTGCCTTTATCCGCAGATCGAACTTATTGAATATAGGTCCTCTGCACGAAAGGAATATGCGCCGGCTGAACTTTCAACGCGAGAAAATTGCCAGCACACATATCCGCAAAGTGTATATTCGATCCACACTGCATGCAGTTGACAAAATCACCTTAAAACCCAAAGAATTGCAGGTCAGTCAATTCACCATATTCATCGGAAAATGATCCGATATGCCGCTAAAAATCCACAATTACGAGTTGGATGTGGCTTCAACACTCCACGGCAAATACAACAATTATGGCACAAAACCAGGGCGATTTCTTCTTTCCAGCGTTTTTGCTGCCAATGGGGACATTTTCATGTGCATTTGAAGTTTTTGCAGGAAAAATTAATTTTCGTTAAGTATACTGACATTGGGAACTTTTTTTCGGTGCTTAAGCAGGCCACTAATAAAGATCTTTGCAACTCGGCGAAAAGACTCCAAGGTCCCATAAAGAAGACCAACCACCGTGGAGTTCTTTGTTATGTGTGATTTTTTGTCGCCGAATTTTTCCTTTATTCGCATATTGTCAACGCCGCGTGGTTGTTAGGTACTCGTATATTGTATCATTTGGTGCGACATTCGTCCACGGATTCATATCTCATAATACTCGTTTAATTTCCGAATTCCGAACTCCTGCCCGCAGCTTTCATGTACTCGTATTTTCCCAACACATGGGTCATTTTTGGAGAAGATTCCGTTAATAAACGTTGAAGTGGCATATGGCTTATTAACCTACTTCTGTCCCGCAGTTCAAATCCAAATTGAAAGACACAAGTGACAAAATTATCAACGATCACTCGAGAGAACGCTATCTCAGGCATATTTTTGCAGTTTACAAAGAAATTGGCTCCCTTAATAGAGTCAACTATCCTTCCTCTCTCTCTCCCACTCTCATTCTCCCTTGTTCTCGCCCTCCATCAGGTTGGGCGAGTGGGTAGTTGGGTGGATGGGCAGTTGAGTGGCTGGCTGGCTGGCTGGCTGGCTGGCTGGCTGGCTGGCTGGCTGGCTGGCTGGCTGGCTGGCTGGCTGGCTGGCTGGCTGGCTGGCTGGCTGGCTGGCTGGCTGGCTGGCTGGCTGGCTGGCTGGCTGGCTGGCTGGCTGGCTGGCTGGCTGGCTGGCTGGCTGGCTGGCTGGCTGGCTGGCTGGCGTGGCTGGGGCTGGGCTGGCTGGCGTGGCTGGCTGGCTGGCTGGCTGGCTGGCTGGCTGGCTGCTGGCTGGCTGGCTGGCTGGCTGGCTGGCTGGCTGGCTGGCTGGGCTGGCTGGCTGGCTGGCTGGCTGGCTGGCTGGCTGTGGCTGGCTGGCTGGCTGGCTGGCTGGCTGGCTGGCTGGCTGGGGCTGGGGCTGGCTGGCTGGCTGGCTGGGCTGGCTGGCGGGCTGGCGGGCTGGCTGGCTGGCTGGCTGGCTGGCTGGCTGGCTGGCTGGCTGGCTGGCTGGCTGGCTGCTGGCTGGCTGGCTGGCTGGCTGGCTGGCTGGCTGGCTGGCTGGCTGGCTGGCTGGCTGGCTGGCTGTGGCTGGCTGGCTGGCTGGCTGGCTGGCTGGCTGGCTGGCTGGCTGGCTGGCTGGCTGGCTGGCTGGCTGGCTGGCTGGCTGGCTGGCTGCTGGCTGGCTGGCTGGCTGGCTGGCTGGCTGGCTGGCTGGCTGGCTGGCTGGCTGGCTGGCTGGCTGGCTGGCTGGCTGGCTGGCTGGCTGGCTGGCTGGCTGGCTGGCTGGTGCTGGCTGGCTGGCTGGCTGGCTGGCTGGCTGGCTGGCTGGCTGGCTGCCCGGCTGGCTGGCTGGCTGGCTGGCTGGCTGGCGGCTGGCTGGCTGGCTG
>JASGXE010018347.1:0-10374 GCA_030068105.1 Sinentomon sp. SZTP_YWyxl
TCCATTCACAATGCCCACCTACCACTGCTTATGTGGGCTGTGGACGAAATTCAAGAAAATCAATTGCCATTTCCCCATGAATTTTCATCCAAACTAAAAATTCCCTGGATCCCTCGCTCTGCAGATGATACAAACATCAATGAACATCACTCAAATGTCAGAATTCTCACTCCCATCCCGCAGCTGGATTCTTGCTTGTATCTGGCTCTCTGGCAGGATTTTAGTTAACCTTTTGTTTTTTTACTTCAACATTTTCAGTTCGTGCGGGATTTTCTGTCAGTTGCCACGTGCTCTGAGCTTATCTTGGGCGAACGCGACCGTCGACTGCAATAGGCTATCTATCTAAAGAGGAAAGGGTAAATTAAGGGTGGGACAGGAGTTCGGAAAAAGTACCTTCGGAATGTGGACGGGGTCTAGTCATATACGGGGCCAGCAGCGCATACCGCGTGGCTTGCACCGGTTCCCATCAGAATACCGAAGTTAAGCAACGTTGGGCCTATACGCCGGAAAAGTGATCCGAGTCCTTTCAGTTGAATGCAGAGCGGAGTTGGGCTACGATTATGGGCATTGTTCTCCTTGCGAGCCCAAGTTGTGCAACAAGGTTTAAGCCGATCCACTGGCCGTAACGCTGTCAGCTCATAATGGCAATGATGATGATGATGATATAGCATTCAATCACAAACAATCACACAGATGCTACCACTCAAAAACACCCCCAAGCAATCATCATCAACCGGCACACACCACACCCATTCACAATCTCGAATGAAATATGCGAAATAGGGAAAGAAAATGAAAGACTCGGAAAGATTAAAGAAAACGAAATGGATGATGAAATGATCGTAATGAAACAATGATGAAGCAATCGTGATAAAACGATCGTGCCAATGATTGCACGGTTACCCAGTGCATTGTTCTTGACCTTTACTCCAATGCCGCATGCATTAGTCCTTTGGCAGTTTCAAGCGTGTGCTTGCCATTCATGTACTGGCTGTCACTGCTGAATCGTTTTTCTGGTGATCGCAGAAATTTGGACCACCTCCAGGCTGCCAGACCAGAGAGAATTGCCACAGGAATACATATTGAGTCGTACCCATGAAGTTGGTTAATGCAGCTCAGGATAGAATCCTGCAGTCAGGATTTTTGGGACCAGCCTTGTTTGTTATGGTGTAAGCTTCCCTTGCAAATGAGGGTTGCAAAGGACAAAGCACGAGGTTGGTTTTTGGCACTTTCTCATTGCCACCATTTGCATCCATCTGCTGCTTCATAAGGTTGTCGCCAGTGATGTTGGTTTTTTTCCTTCTGCTATTTGTCATTTTTGGTTTTCTGTGCACTTCTCTCTTTTACCTACCAGGCACATGAGATACATGCATCTAAACCGATGTAAAAAAAGATGTGGGAGTAAAAATTCCAATTTGGCTGCAGCAACTCTCACATACCTACAATTTTTGAAATGCATTTTTCAATGGTGTGTGGCAAATACAATCTTGTGTCCGGCCAACTTGAATGCAATTGCGGGGCTTCACTGGTCAACTGTTTTATTTTTTCTTTCATTGATGATGATGATGCTTGTCATTATGTTAATGTAATAAATAGAATGTTAGCATGTTAAAGAGCAGCTTTCTCTGCAAAAAATGAGGTATCACTTGACTTTTAAGTTTTATACGTTTTCTACGTGTATTATACGTACGTATTATACGCACGTATTATACGTGGAGTTTTATACGTTTACCCATCCCTGCTGGTAATGGAGTGATTTTTGTTTTAATTGTAACACTCCTTGCCAAACTATGGTGATCTGCTTCAAGAATATGAGATTGCAGTGATTACACATGAGGTTTCTCAACAACTGCTTCATACCATATTCACCATATTCAACATGACATTGTTTCAGCAGGCGGAAAACAACTAGAATTATATTTTTTGTTTAGTGAATGAGGCCTGACAATCAATTATAATTTTGTTGGTGAGGTAACATTTTTGAAGCAGATTACTGGTTGGCTGGCACACCCCTAAGGCATGCATGGAGCGGGGTCAATTGATATTTTCTTAAGCATTTTATTTAGGTAGATTCATTTTGTAAATCAATTGCCTGGCTCCGTGCATGTCGGCGATGGTTGGGGCCAGGGGGATAATAATAATAAAAAAAAATAATAATAACAATAAGAAGAAAACTTTAGCAAACAAAAACCACGATTACACATTGCGGCAAGTTTCGCAGAACTCGCTCCACCGCTGAACAAACTCAAGGCGGAGCGACAACCAACTTTGTTTCAGCCCGCTCTCGTTCAATGCTAACAACTGTGGCGACAATGCGGCCGCCTGCACGAAACTCTGCGCATCACAGAGCCGGAATACTTTTTATTCTACACTCTGATGCCACCAAGATCCCAAGAAAATTTAGCAGTATTTTGCAAATTTTGGTACCGGACAAATTCAAAGGTTCAAGAAAATGGCCCAAATCTCATAAAAATCATGATTCATGAAAACCCTGGTTGTTGTGGATCTGAATTCATAATAATTATTCTGAGCAGGTACACCCACGACATGGTGCCTTCAACTGGATTCCCATAATCCGCCGAGCACTGCTTTTTTGCATAGGGACGGGGGTCCCCAAAATCGGGTGCTTTCTTTCCTTGAACGAAATCATTACCTGCCTACCGAAAACATTTTTGTTGAAAAGGGAATAAAAAGAGAACTTGTTACAAAAAAAATGATAGAGCTGACGTCTATCTTATTGTCAGGAGAGGTCAAAAGGTCACGAAATGCAGTAGGTGCGTAAAAATCACGGCAGAAGTGTTTGCTTCGAAAAGTTACCTAATTGGCCCAGAAGGCTCAAACTTTGCATCTGTCATCAGCATGTACGTGCCAAATGGTCTTCCGAACTTCACCAGAACTTTGTCAGGCACATTTTATTCTTGAGATACAGGTTTTCAATTTATGCCTGCCACGATTGCTAGCGGGTGGCCCAAAATACGGGGGGCATTCAGAAAGTTTTGAGCCTGAGATGGAATGGTGCACTTCTTGGAGATTTTGATGCCTTGGCATCAAAATTTGGTTCATTATAGAAATGTAAAAGAATTTTTAGGTTGATCCATTGTTGATTTTTTATTTTATGGCCATTTCAAAAAGATCTGCATACAAAAGTCAGAAACAGACAAAACTGGTGAATGAGAAAAACATCAGTTTGATCGAAGATGCATTTTTGGTCAATGGTCGGAGGTGAATCTTGCCTTGGCACCCATCACTGACCAAGGGATGATCACCTGGAATTCTCCCCACTTTCCGAGTGCGTTCAAAAATTTGCAACACCAATTGAAGTTTCGAAATTCGACCAAAAATGCACCTTCGATCAAACAGATGTTTTCACATTCACCAGTTTTGTCTTTTTCTGACTTTTGTGCTGGTCTTTTTGAAATGGCCATAAAAAAATCAACAATGCATCAACCTGAAAATTGAAATACATTTCTGTAATGAATGAAATTTTGATGCCTGCCAAGGCATCAAAATCACCGAAAAGTGCATCATTCCATCTCAGGCTCAAAACTTTCTGAATGCCCTCCGTAAGGTAGAGCACGATAAAAAGCCTTGTGAATCATTGCAGAGCAAAGTCGTGGTGTCGTCTCAAAGCACCAAAATAACGGCCAAGTGTTCATTGATTAAGGGTGAAATCTAGGTAAAAGTGTGTGCATGCAGGCAAAATTTAAAATCAAATGTGTTCAAAATTTCAGCCCGGTATCTTCAAAATTGACGGATTGCACAAACTTCAAAGATCGGCTTTGGCAGAAAACACGAAAAACCCTTCAGGATCACTTGAGTGTGCTTTCTTTTGCTCAAGATCGGCTTTGGCAGAAAACACGAAAAACCCTTCAGGATCACTTGAGTGTGCTTTCTTTTGCTCTTTCTTAAATATTACCTAGGTATATTGGCAATATGGAATCCCCTTAGCTTCTACTTGACTTTCAAGATTTAGGCCTAAAGGGCTTAAAGGACAAGATAACTTAGGGCTTAAAGGACAAGATAACTTAGGGCTTAAAGGACAAGATAACTTAAAGGCCCATAAAAAGTTTTAGCTTGCCCTGGACTTTCAAGGGAACATCGGAGGACCTTAAAAAGTTACCCAACTGCTGCAACAGAATCAGGCTAAAGGGCCATTTACCTGCCCTAAGGGCTGCTTAGTAACAGAATAAGGCACCTCGACTCTTGATAAGTCCATGATGCCATGGGAAATACAAAGCTTGCCCCAGAGAAACAGGTTAGGTGGGTATGTAATAGATGGAAAAGGAGACTGCCACCGCAGGTTGATGTTACAACATTACGCCGAACACAATAATTCTGAGGTTTCGTCTGCGACAGCAGTTGCAGGTTTTAATCGGTGTCGATTAGGGACAATGTAAAATGAGATCAAGATCTGAACCAATGCTGGGTTCAAGCATGTCAATGAAATGTTTACAGCTTGGTTCAGAGAAAACCTGTCACATTGGTGAGGCAATCCCTGTGGATTTGGGGACCACAAAGGAAGAAGCTGCGAGAAATAAAGAGAAGTTCTTCAAAGATGGCCAGAAGTTTTCGTGCAGAAGCAGTAAGTAGATTCTGCCATCCCAATTCCATCGGCATTTCTGCTTTTGTGTTAAACTCTCTATGTCAAGAAGGACTGCTGAATGTTGCTCATCGTACGTTTGACCATTCTTCAGTCTGCTGAACTAAGAGCAGAATATCACTTGCTAATGAGAAAGTTACTACGAGTACCTACACAAATAAATAAATTTTAGTCAGTAAACATCAGAAATAAAAGCCAAGTTCTCTGAAATGATACCAGAAGGTATCGATTAAAAGGTCAGACAAAAAGCAGAGAATACCCACCTGAATTTTCTGTATCGAGATCCGCACCTTGAAGCAAGGAATCAGTGTTTCCAACAAAACTTCTGTAATCCTCAAACTGAAGCTTTCCATCTTCATCCACCAGAAATGTGCTGCTTTTATCCTTACTGGCATCTTCTGGTGTAATGGTGTCGTTTCGTAAGAAGTGGTCAGGTTTTAGGTTTCTATCTTGGTCGATGTCTCCGCAAACAGCCAAAACACATTGGACATTGACTGCCGGAGCCAAAAAGTCAGAATAGGTGGGTATTTCTTCATCAACTAAGTCTTCTTCAGCACACCCTTGTTCCAATTTTACATCCATATTGCTTTCCTCCTTTCCAACTGGGTCAACGATGAATGGATTGCTGAGATCCGGGACTATGCACCATGCTTTCGTTCTGGGACCATGCATGAATTTTTGAGTTCTGGGATAACCATATCTGATGATGACGTTGAAGCAAAACACTTATGTGAATTCAATTCAATGCATGGAAGCATGCAATGGAAACTGTGTAGCTAAGAGGTTTTATCAGCTGAAAGGGTTCCATTTTGCACCCAGCTAGAAATGAAAACAAAACAACTGCATGAACAGACAGACATAATGGCTAACCACAGGCTATCAGATTCCCCCAACCAATTTAAACGTCCGAATTTGGGTGAAATACAAAAGGAGACAGAGTTTCTACAGTTTGAATGTTTAGGCAAGACTAGGTCAATGCCAAAAAGACTTGAAACTTCAACAACTTTTGTTTTATCGCACTCAACCGGTACCTTCATACAGTTGGAGCTTTCTCTGAGACAAAGGCAGTCACTTCTGGTGTTCCACAAGGCAGTGTTCTGGCTCCGACACTTTTTTCCATTTTCATAAACGACCGTCCACTTCTGGTGAGTGCATTATGCACTCAATTTTTGTTGGACAAAACAATCTTTTTTCGTGGATTCAATTTTTTCTATTTGTGACCGAGCAAAACCCCAACCATGGTTTCTAAATTGCTCTCTAAAGCTAAAGGACATGAAATCATTCAACACAGCGATATCTTACTCTGGAACAGGCACTTCAAGGGAACTGTTTCTGGTGATCCACAACCAGTCGGCCATCAACATCCTCGTTTGACACGAGCAAGGTGAAAAATTGAGCGCTTGGTCTGCCAAAATTGCCATTTTACGGTCTGTGAGATATCCTCAGAACTTTGCATTGTGAAAACCCAAGTTTGCGATATGATTTCAGACCTTTGGATTCTCCACAGTTTGGTCTCCAAAGTTCGACAACATTTGTCTGCCTGCAACAGCAGAACAGAGATGCACATCGCCTCCAATAACAAACTCGTTTTGTCCAGCAAGGAGATGATATCTTCCTAAAATCGTGGAGTGGTATGTGACGAAACCCTGCCACACCCATTTTGACCCCTTGTCAAAAGGTGAGTTCCATTTTGGACTTCATGGAGCAGCACCCGGTCTTTGATTAAACAACAAGACAGGGGCAAAAAAGAGCCCAACCCAAAACTGTCAACACAGGACAGAGAATCATCCAAACATGCAGCATGAGTTAGAAGATTTTCAAAGGATGAAATCAATGACTCCAGCAGTGAGGAAGGCCAAGCTCTTCAGGCACTTCTACACGGGGCCGAAGGCATGGGGGGTGCCTTGACGCCCCAAAAGTCTTGGAATTTTACTGAAAGTTGGGAAAAACAACTTCGACTTTAAACGTTGGGAAATCTGGAAAAAATGGCAGAGTTTGCATTTGTAAAAAGATGTTGAAATGCGAAGCAAAAATAAAAGTAATCATCTAGGATAGAAGAATTGATTTTTTTTTATTGTGACTAAAAACTGATAACAGAGATAGTTTGGCTTCTTAGCCCGAAACCCGACTTCGTTGGGTTTGGAATCCCAACCTGGCTGATTTCGGGTAGGTGTCCCAACTAAACTGGGTCGAGATTGGAATCGCAGCCCAACTGGGGTTGGGTTGATGGGCATCTCCAGCCAACTGAGAAAAAATGCTTCCCAATGCAACTGAGTTGGAGTAGGAATCCCTACCCAACTGAGTTGGGGTTTTAACCAGAGCCCAACTGAGTTGGGATTGGAATCCCAACATGACTGGGGTTGGAATATCAATTCAATTGGTTAGAAATGACTTCGTAACCAGGTTGGTGTGCCAACCCAACTCATTTGCAGTCAGCAGCTTGAACAAAACCAAACTAGGGTTGGGTTGGGATTGTGATATCTGAATTTCGGAACCGGATTTTTTAATGTTGTGAATGAAGATGTTTTTGTTCCGCTGTTTCAGAGAGGCACTTCCAATCAGTGACAATGCGCAATAAAATGTCTTCCATCCAGTTTTTCAACTCTGTTCATCATGATTCACAAAAGGAAAGATATTTTACATCTCTCCTCTCAAAGTTGCAACTTAGGTAATCCAAAGAGATGTGTTGCACGGCATGCTGTTGTGGAAAATCAAACAGATTTAAAACAGGGTTCGCCCCGGTTTAAACCCCCCACCCCCCGGTTTTAACCAGGGGTTTTAACAGGGGGTTTTAACCGGTTTTAACCAGGCTGGGCAAAACTGAAAAACCGTATTTTTGTTTTTTTTTTTTTTTCAGAGTTTTTTTTTTCATTTGAATTTGGAAAAGTCATTGTAGTGAATTGATGATGGCCAAACAGATGTGTTTTTTGTTGGCATTTACCTTGTCTTTTTCTTTTCGCCGCAAAAACAGGAGGCAGAGGGTGAGGGAGTATTGTAATTGTGTGGGCTATTAAGTTATTAAACAATACAAAAACGAACATTTACACAAACTAAAGAAAACCAAAAAATCAAAAACTGAAGAAAACCACAAGTTCTTGTCTAGACAAGAGGAGACAGAGGCCATATATCTCATTGCAACTCAGCCCCAACTCAACCAGTCAATCAATTCAATAGCAAATTCATCATATATTATATTTGTGCTTACAAATTTTGATTTCTATGTGCAAGCGCAATGAATGCCAGTCATCTGCCGACTGCCATTAGTGCCATTGTTGTGAAATGTGCATCGAATTCGCTTTTGAGTCTGATCTGAGCTGACTACTGAGGGCTTATACCCTGTTTACATCTGTTTTTTAATGATCATTAAAAAGTTAATGATCATTAATTTCGCAAGTGTAAACGCTTTTTTCCAATTTTTTCGATTAATGACGTTCCGGAACATAATTTATTTTTCAGTTTTTGTCATTAATTTCAGATGTGAACGCCGAGAATTAGGGAACGCCATCAGGAAGATAATTTATTTTAATTATGTTCCGAATATAATTTATTTTTAATGACGTTCAAAACGTTTCGTGGTTTTGCGGTCGCTTGAGCACTTTTGAACGAACAGAAGCGCAAATTCGACAAATCATGCTGCAGAAATGTTGCTGGCCATTCAAGGACACCATAATCCAGATAAGAAAAAGATGGAACAGCTTCGAATACCCAACAAAAATAAAAATAATTTTTTATGGAATCTGAAAATTTTTATGTGTGGCTGCGTATCGAACCCGGGTCCTCTCGGTCTGAAGTCGAATGCTCTACCACTGAGCTATACCCCCAATCTGGAAACTGTTCTAAAGGAACGCTCATATTTCACTCGAAACAAAATTTTTTCAGGGCAACGGCAAGCGCAATCCACAGTCTTTTTAAAGAGTCACGAAAACAAATGAAACCAAAAAATGATCATTTTCACCTTTCATTAAGAGTTCTTTTAATGATCATTAAAAATTAGATTCCGGATTGGGTGATTTTAAAGGGAATAATCGCCAATCCTAGAAGCCCAGTCCATTACAACCCAAGGTATCAGGGGATCATCAATAACTATGGAATTATGTCTGATCGCATTTTTAAAACTTTTTGTTTTTAGGAGATTGGAAACAGAGATAAGAAAAGAATCATAAGAACCAAAAATCCGAGACCGAATCAGTTTCGTCGAATTGAATCGAATGTTGAATCAAACCTTTATCCTACCCTTACCTTCTGATAAACTTTTAATCAAATATTTTGTTTTCAATTTTTGAACACATTTTTTCAACTTGAAACCCAACAAAAATATTTGAATTTTTCAATGAATCCCAAGAATCAAGAATTGCAATGTAAAAAGAAAAATAAAAAAGCCGGGTAAAACCCCAAAAAACCCACCTTAAACTAGAAAAACCTACCGGGCTGGGCAAAATTAAAAAACCCCGGGTTTTTGCGAACCCCGATTTAAAATGCACTGTGATATTTGCTTTCCATAAAAATCAAATTCAAATATGTTTGACCTCGTGTCCCGGGTGGGATTCGAACCCGCAACCATCTGATCAAGAGTCCGAAGTGCCAATAAAGTGCGCAACGAGGGTTGGTCTGACCAGCCTTCGTGGCTCAGTTATAAGCACGTCGGACTCATGATCAGATGGTTGCGGGTTCGAATCCCACCCGGAACACGAGATATGCCGTGGCACAAAGTGTGTGCATCCTCCCTCGGCGAGGCATGGTGAATTCGGTCGGAAAGACAGACTCAAGTGGCAAGTCTGGAAGACCTTTGGATGGGACTTTAAGAAGGAGGTTCCGTGTGCAGCATCACACTGCGCACATTAAAGAACACCTAGCTCCAGGTCCAAGACAAGAGGCCTGGCAGGTTACATGAACACAGAAGCCACTTGGTATCACCCGCCGATACTCTATTTCGGTCTCCTGCGGGTTGGCTGTGCCATAAAACTGGCAGTGTCGGCGGTTGCGACTGTGGTCATTGGTACCTGGAGCAGTGAGTGCTGCAGCAATTGCACTAGGGAGTATGCCGGCAGCTCGCCTGGACCCATGATTGAGTCTGGGTACCTGGAGTGGTGGATGCTGGAGCAGCTACTCTCAGGTGATATTTGCCAGTACCACGCTGGAACCATGGCTGACGTCACAACAAAAACATGAACGGTCGGACCACCATCCGATGGGCTATCTGTCCGTAAGACCAAGCGAAGAAGAGAAGAATTCCAATCACCACCTGCTGCGTGTGACAGCTTTCTCATCAAACAAAAACTTGCAGTCGGTGACGTTATCTCTTCCAAGCAGTTCTGGAAATTCCATCACAGTAAGACATCCAGTAAGGCACCGCACTTATCAGCCTTGTGTCAGCGCCTCAATGACAATTCCGACAATCCTCCAAACCCCGGTACCTCATTTGCCCTGGCCCTTCAAAGCTATCTAAACCCGGTTTCCACAGCACCAGCATCTCATTTCCCCATTTCACACTTTCTGAGGGATGCTGACCTAATTTCCATTGAAACTGTAGAGAGAGCCATCAAATCATCCAATAACTCGACATTCCTTACCATTGATTCCATTCCTATGGCATTTCTGAAGAACCACTGTGACATTGTCAAGAAG
The DNA here is from genome assembly GCA_030068105.1 of Sinentomon sp. SZTP_YWyxl. Lineage (NCBI taxonomy): Eukaryota > Metazoa > Arthropoda > Protura > Sinentomata > Sinentomidae > Sinentomon > Sinentomon sp. SZTP_YWyxl. Next base: position 10,226 of record JASGXE010018347.1, read on the forward strand.
TTTCTTTTTGTGCTCTTCTCCATGTCTCTTGTCCACAATGTCATCCCCTCAGACTGGAAGTTGAGTATCGTTAGGCCCCTGCCAAAAGGTGGCCTGCCACTCTCTACAAACTGCTTTCGACCGATTAGCCTGATCAGTTCTTCAGCCCA
>JASGXE010018348.1:0-10227 GCA_030068105.1 Sinentomon sp. SZTP_YWyxl
CCAAAAAGCACGATTCCTTGGATGTAAGGCTCTGTTAAGTCCTTGTTCACATACAGGCTGATCATCCAAACTTTCGCTCAACCAGGTTGGCCAGTCAAAATTTCCTTCACACGCGGATTTGTCGCGAATTTTCGAAACGTATCAAAATTCTAAGATCGTGGCAAGAGAACCCAATTTTTCACTGCTGCAAATGAATAATTACTCATAAACCAAAAGTCAATTTATGACGACCAGACCTTCCTTCCCGAACTTTTCAGCAACACAGTTTTATTTTTGTGCGGGTGCGCTCAGGTTTTTTATATTTTTCGACTTTGATTAAAAAAATCTTCAAACAGTAAAAACGAGAAAAATGGCCGGTGGTGAGGTACGATCCCGCAGCCTTTCGCTTCGCAATCCAGTGATTTTAACCACCAGATCATTGGAGCAGCTTCCAGGCACTGCATTACGATTAATTTTACTTCTTCGGGTTTTGGTTATAGGTTTATATAATTTGCAGGCCGATAAAACCACACACAAGCTCGTCAACCACAATTACCTTATTCACAAACGTGCTGCGGTGAACTAAACTTTCCGTCTTTAATGGTACTTCGCAAAAAATTGTCGTCCGAGTGTGAAGAAAGGTGATAAGTCAATTGACTTAAGTACGTAAGACAACTGCAAAGAAAGACAACCAGAAAAATTCCCAAATGCATACCGCAATGCGATATTGTGCTAAACTGTTTAAAGATTTTTTATTGTGACATGCAATGATATCGTCACAAACTCGATTGAGAAGGAACAATGTTGCAACTCGAATCTGGTATCGCTGGCCATAGTCTCCTTACCGTATCTGTGATGGATTATTACGAATATCTTTATCAGAACGATACCTTCATCAACTCGGTCAACATGGTCAACACAGATGATAAAAAATAGAATAGTCCCCGTCAGTTCAAGTTCAAGTTGCAAAATACACACTGCGGAAATATCGTGATTAGAAATGGGAATCATTCCTGGTTATCATCGCATAAAATTCCCAACCCAACCCACCAGATTGCCGCAGTGTTTCTTCGACTGCAGTCTACTTTCTTCGAACTATTTTTCTCAAGACAGTGTCATGTCGACGAGCTATGAGCGTGAACAAAGGGAATACAGAACAACGTCTGTGTGTGTGAAGTGGGTTAATAGAAAATACAACATGGTTGCACAAGGTGTACCAACCCATTGCAAATCAGGTGCCACTGATTTGAATTGAATTGAATTTATGCATTGCCCAATATTGGTGAGAATCCTACAATTAAAGGAGCTCAACCAATAACGCCAAAAATTCTTGAATTAAAGGAGCTCAACCATAACGCCAAAAATTCTTGAATACGCGAATTTGAACAACTGCATCACATCATGAGGTTGTGAACAATGGAACATCATGAACTTGATGAAACACAGACTCACCAGTAGCTATCAAAATCGTAACTGCTATGGAAATGCAAAACAGAGATCCCCCTCCAATGTGTAACTTGGCCATCACGCCGATCTATCCTGTGAAGTAACTGTTCCTCTGAAAACGTGATTGGCGTCGTATTTGGGAAGAAGCAGATGAAGAAAACACTACAGTAAACTGAGGAGCGACTCCTTCTATATTGCTGTTCTGAAAGTGTTCTCTTGGGAACAACTTAGTTAAAATTGTCCCTAAAAATTAATGATTCAAAATCAAAATAGCTTTGTTTCTACTCATTTTCTGTTAACACCTATCGCTATTCTCCATGCCAGATCCCTACAAAACATTCCGGTCCGCAATGAACAAATTGTAATCTGAATCCTGAATCAGTGGAAGATTTCCACCATTATTCTGTACAAGCTACATTATCCCCAAGCTTGTTAATGGAGCCATCTATCTTTGGGCTTTCTCTAGCTTTATGCTTAATCAATGTGAGGTGCAAGAAATAATCTGGGTTTTTCTGTTATAAGAGATCCAAAATAGCTCAAAGCGATTATTGGTCTGCATGCTCTCCTACGTTGCGACAGGCTCTGCAGACCAACATCGCCAAAAGATATTCATACACTCTTGTGAAGAATTAAGAGTTCTAAAAATTGCGCTGAAACAATGGCGTTTTTGACTCCAAAAGCATTTTTAAATTTAGTTTGAAAACTGAAAAGTACTTAAACCGGCCTATTTCATCAAAGTTCCTTCTTTCATCTCTATCGGCACTAAAAATAGGGAGGAAAACCAAGAGACAAACAACAGCATCACTCATCCGGCACTCCGACGTTGCTGCGTCCTTAATTGTTTACCAATTATTCAAAATAAGAACAAGGTCAGAGAGCCACGCGTTGATGACAACTAATGGAGATCGTTGGTTACTCCGAAAGTGTTAGTGCTTTCACGATATTGTCCAAAATTATGTGCGTAAACAAGTTTGTAAACGCAGTTTTCGAAAGAACTCTTGGTCTCACAATGTCCACATGTGTTGTTTTATGTTATTTATTGCACCGCACTTATTTCAGGTCAAACGAGTTCGTTACAAAGGCTGAATAATCCAATAATTTTGTGACCATTTGCCGTGCGGTTCTTTACCAGCTTTAGAAGGTATCTGACTCCTCAACGCAGGTGCTGGACTCCAGAACGAGTGATTCTAATTGGGTGTTCGCAGCAACTCAACATGTTTAGTTATCAAATGGGAACGCTTCAACTGCGATGTGGGCGTTATGATAAGTGTGGGTAGCAGGTACCCGGATTGAATTGGATTCAGTGCCTGATTCGGCTACATCGAGCCAGATGCGTGGGCCTTGACACACCTGCAGTTTGGCAACCTTTGAAACAGCTGCAGCAGTATCAGCTGCAAAGGCATCCCACGTCCTCAGCCCAATTCAAACGCTCTGCAATCATTCCAATGCAATTCAAGGCTGAATTTCTGCTTCAATTTGAACGTGGCACGTGGGCTTGGAATATTGACGCAAACCACCTAATTCGAGGGGGTGTGTGCTCACGGGATGGGCTTGCGGAGATCTGCTCATTTCTGCCATTGTTGTCGCTTTTACAACTGAAAAAAAAAAATAAAAAGACTGCTGGAAATGTTTGGTGCAAATGTCTTTCACAGACTTTTGTCGCTTTTGCAGCCGAAAAAAATAATACAAAGGCTGCTGGAAATTTTAGTGCAAATGTCTTTCACAGACGTTTGTCGCTTTTGCAGCCGAAAAAAATAATTCAAAGGCTGCTGAACAGTGCAAATGTCTTTCACAGACGTTTGTCGCTTTTGCAGCCGAAAAAAATAATTCAAAGGCTGCTGAACATTTTAGTGCAAATGTCTTCCACAGAAGTTCTGCTTACACATATCCTCTACTGGCGCATATTATCACGAATGGCTAGGTTGTGTTTAAGATATTTATGGAGACTTGGCAGAGAAAAATGACCGTCTTTTTGACTCTTAAGAGTTTCGGTCATTTTTTGAGACTCGCAGGAGTTCTATGTCAGACCTGATGCCCGAACCCCATTTCCAAAACACCAGACTTCTGGCATCGATCTGTCTCTGCACGTTTGCTGGACGGAGTGTTATTTTTCAACCGCAACGGGATATCGAAATCGAAATAGTTGTGTCGTCGGTCCTGAAATGACCACCATCCAAGTGTGCATCGTAACATCCGCCTCACACTCGTGTGACGCAGTACATGAACGAGAAATATGATCCATGAAAAACATACCACTTTGTTGTTGCTGTCCTGAGGTTGTTGGATAAATCTTCTTCTGGTGTCTTCCCTTCAGTCATACAACCTGACATTCAGAATTTACAGCCACTTTGAGTGTTTGCAATGCGACGAAAACAGTAGATCTCTTTTTACCCGTTAAAGCTGACGTCAGGCTGGAGAGCAAATAATGTAAATTCCACATTGGGCATCCTTCGCTGCTGCAGAAAGTGGAAAGCGATGTGCAGACAGAAATCATAAACACAAACCTATCACCAAAATTACGCCTCCCTCAAACGTCATATCACAGCAGCAGGTATTACAGAACGTCTGGCTTTTTCGTTTTCATTTGACTTAACCCTCTCAGGTACTCAAGGTATACTCTATGTAAGGTATTTGCATGTACCCGTCGTTAATGCCGTGTCTGTTCGGAAGATTGAGAGAAAGCCACTGACAAGTGACATAGATTGCCTATATAGTCACCTTCATTGGACCGATTTGGATCATGCGACATATGTTTCCTTGCGCTTTGATGCGGTTTGAGCCAGGTGTATCGTTAAACATTGCATCCCTCCAGTCACAACTACTTCTTCTTCGGTAGGGAAACTGTAGCGTCGTGTGGGGCAACGTGTGGGGCAATTTTCGTGGACTTTCTCATTTCCAAACATTGCTGTGTTCGCTTCTTTTGCACGAAAGATTGCCTTTTTGGTTGCAAAAATGCAAAGATCAGTAAACCGAGTTGACTTCTGTATTTTCTGATCCTTAACCATTACAGCCATGCTGTATTAAGAGTCACAGATGGAGTGCGTACAAGTCTGACTGCTTCAATCGATACTTGCACCACTGCGAAAAATGTGGCAACCTTATGTTGGTATTTTACCATCAAAATAGCAGATTGAGAAAACTACCATCGAATTTACGGCAGTCATCTAGCTACTTTTAATGATAATTTGCCACTATATACTTTTTTGCAGTGGTGCAGAACCCGAAGAGGTCCATCAGAGCCGACAGCTGAGGCATCTGGAGGGACGACCAGAATTTACTTATTTCTGGATTCAACGAATATATTGGGTCATCCTGTGATGACGATAAGGTCGTACCCCGAATGCGATAGTCCATGTTTTACTGCTCCTCTCCTGTGGCGGCGATCACTCCTCGACTTTGGGGGGGGCAAAATCCAGAGGGGGGCCCTCTCATGTGGGGGCCTTTTTATCCGGGCGCAGCCCGGACGGGGGGTCTGGGGGGCGGAGCCCCCCAGTAATCGGGGTCTGGGGCAGAGCCCCTGGCGGGGGGGTCTGGGGGGCGGAGCCACCCAGAAGCTGAAGAAATTTTTAAATTCTAGGGTTCATTTTGGGGCCAAAATAGGTGTTCCAGGGGCCAAATTTCCCTCCAACAGCGCGTATTTTTGGGCCCAGCGGGGGTCGGAACAGGGGCCCTTGACCCCCGCTGTTTTCGATTATTGAAATTTTGGGGGGGGCATGCCCCCCCTTCCCCCCGTGATCGCCGCCCCTGCTCCTCTCCATTTCATTTCCCGTTGTGAACGGCTACAATTTTACACATCCGATAAACAAAAACATGTATTGTATCTGGTGGTGCATCGCAGATCCGAGCAAAAGGGGGTCTCCGGATTTTCGAATACAATTTCGACGCTTGTGCATTCAAGTGGATGGGGCTTAATCGACTTTCTTGTCATGATCTAAAATACATTTTCATTGAAAGATGTATCACATTCAGGCATGAATAAGATTATTTCTTTCATTTTTGTCACCATCTGGCATGAACATTATGCACTATACTCGGATCGGCCCCTTGCGTAATTTTACATGGGGACAACATATGGGCATTCTGAGTTGGTCCCATATGGATAATTCCACTCAATGTCGAAACCTCAAGTGGGCCCCATGCGGGTACCGCAGTATGGGACCCACGTGAATATTTTGCATGGGGCCCATATGGAAAAACCATACCGACAGTGTCCTCACTAGTTTCCCACATGGGTCCCATATGGGCCTCACATGGCGTGAGACAGCGAAAAAATCAACCTGTACTCCTCATTCCACTTGAAGATATGAGCTGAGAATGCTCCCAAGTGTGCTCAGAGTGAATTCAGAATTCTTTCAACAATGAAAACTCGGTCGAAAAATTCATTCTCGGCATAGAAATTAAAGTTTTTGTGTGTATTTAAATGGAAGAGTTTGAAGCATTCTCAGCTTATATCAAGTGGGATGAGCTGTACAGCCCCCCGCATTGCCATATGGTCCCCAAGTGGGTCCCATGCCGTGTCGCTTGGGCCTCGTCAAAACTTTTATTATCAGACTCAATTAAAAAAAACACGTTTATAACCACGCATTAAAAACGCACGCATTTGTTGACGAAAATAAAAGAACCGTGGTGCAAAAAAGGCGCGTTTGGTTTCGAGTACTTTTTCCTTTTTTTTTCAAAAAACGCCACTCTCAAACACTTCAGATGCCAATGTTTTCGGTGACATTGATGTGTCGCCTGCTGGTGCAGATGAGAAAAGCTGGCCAATGACGACAAAAATCTTGTCATTGTGAGAAACCGCAAAGCGATGTTGGATTCTCCCAGCACAGTGTTCGAAACGCAATGTCTCATCCTGACATTTTCCGTGCCTGCGCATGGAGGCAAGAGAATTGGTTGACAAGCAGTGGTGTTCGAAGGAAACGGAAGGAAATTTCTTTTGGAAAATGAAGCATTCGCATGAGAAAGAGTCAACAACATTTTATTGACTAAAATTTGTGTTCGAAGGAAATGTAAAGGAATTTTCTTTGGGAAAATTTAGCATTCGGATGATAATGAGTCAACAACATTTTATTGACAAAAATGTGTATTTTTTATTCGTTCAAACTTTGCAATATATCATTCTACAGAGTATAATAACTGCCATTATACGAATAAGACATAGGCCTAATTACAAAACAAAATCAATACCATATTCAGACGGAAGAGGGACTTCCGACATGTATCCATTCGTATAGACCCGAGACACATGAAGAAAAAAGAAACGTTGCGGCATGAATTGTGAAGTTGGACACAAACTGAAAATTTTCCCTCGACGTTTGCTGCCACGAGATTATAGACGACTTCAAGAGCGGTGTTTGATCTCAACCATGTAGCAAGGTCATGCAATGATTTTTGAGCTTGCATACAGAGTTAAAGAGTGACAGAATTGCCAACTTCTCGCAACTTGACTGTGCTAACATTTAATCTGTGGCTTTTGACCGAGCCAGCGAACAAAATTGAAAGTGCCTCTTCTTTACGTCAATACGTAAACTCATTTTTTTCACACACAACTTTTTCACTCATTTTATCATTTTAGTTGTCACAATCACAATAATTGTGTCGCAATAATTATACAAATCAAAATAAGAGGTTATTATTTTTCACAAACAATGATCGTGAAAACATAACTCTGAAGATCTCAATCGCAAACTGCCCAACATCACGAACCGAAATGTTAATAGGGAACAGATCTTCGAGAGAGTTCGTCTCACATGTTTTTTTCTCTCACTCCTTTTCGGTAATGGACATTGGAAATCCATTGCCTTAAATTATATATTTTTTGAAATGCCTCGGGCAACCAGTGCCGTAACGAGCAAGGTGATGTGGAAGGGCATGGGAATCATGATGTAGGATGTTGCGGAGCTGGGAGCCGGTGGCGGTGCTCCAGCAGATGGAGGAGGTTGAGGAGCGGATGCTGTCTGCGCTGCATGCTCCGGTTGAGCCAGCTTTTCCTCGGGACAGTTTGCTCCTGGTCCCTCTTTGATGCAAGGTACTCCCACGGGAGTCTCCATTGGTGCGATTCTCTTCTGCAAGGCTGGTGGGGCCATTTCCTGGTCGGCCAAAGCAATATCTTCTGCATGGCGAATTATCTTCATGGCTGTTCAAAATATTTAGAATAAAAAGAGCATAATAGGGAGCTACTTATCTTGCACAAAAAAGTACTGAAATTAAATTACAGAACTTGGACTTCGCAGAAAGAATTTTTGAACTTGGTCGAAACAATTTTTCAAACCGAATATTCAAAATATTCAATATTGAAAGTCGCATGCATCCAAAACGCATCTAGGCCTATAAGACCAAAGTTTAGGCCTTATGCCCACCGGCTATCAACTCCAACTTATCGCTCCTTGCACTTCTCGATAAAAATGTTTTTTTACATTTTTTACGAAAGTGCACTCTCTTTTTGGACCATTGCTTGTGCAGTTTTATATCCCTTTGCGCTACTCCTTTGCTCTGCTATTTTGCACTAACTCTTCTTTTACCCTCTTCTCACTTTGCACATTACCTCGCACTTGTTCCTTGCACTTCTCTCCTTACACTTCTCCGCGTGCACTTCTCCCCTTTCAGTAGCATATGCTTCTTGCAGCAGTTCGGATGGTGTCGACAGGCCCATCATGCCATATATCATGAAAGAGGGCAAATTTTAACTATTTTGAATTGACAACGCATATAAATTAGATTAACCGCAGGAACTTCTGCGTCCAGTTCAAGTACACGTAGGTATCAGTAAAAACGATCTTCATATTTCAGATCCGGTTTGCACTCTGATAGATGTGGAAAAATGGAAATCAACACCAACAGCAAGTGAGAATCCTGAACAACTTTTCCAGCAGAGGATGAGGAAATTGAAAATTTGTCATACTCGCAAGATAATCAACATTGAGTATCAAACCTCTTTACCAAGTAGTGTATTCAAACCAAGTAGCATATTCCCCTTTCATTCAAAAGCCATTGATGAGATCGAAAACTGCACATTGTCCCGGAAGCCGAAAGGCTTGGTTTTTGGCGTTGCGGCAGAGTTGCTTTTGTATGCACCACATCTGAAACGCTGAAGTTTACTCACCTGTTCCATTCGAAATTAGAATGATCGTGAATGCCAGAGAAAGACAAAGAAATCTCCCGGCACTCATTTTCTGCTCCAGTTGAAACATCATCGTGTCAAGTGCTTTCTACTGTTGAAAGATTGTTGTAGGTAGGTATGTTGGCAGCAGCACAAATCACTGAAGTAAACGCGTGAGAGAATTTGACTCTTTTAATCAATAATAAGTCCTTTGGAGGATAACAATTACGGATTAACATAGGTTTGCAATTTTGGTCGTCAATGTTGGAACATGCTATAATTATAACAATTATTTTTATGTACTATTATTATCTTTTATCCCTCAACATGTCATGTTGAGGGATAAAACTTTCCTACGGCGTGGGCAAGAGCATTTCATGCAATGCTCTGTAAACGTACGCACTTGCGAAATCCCAGGGAGAGTTTAAAAATATGTGCGCTTTTAGAGCTATCACCGTCTTAAGCTCGGAGAATACAGCAATGTTGTGCTCCGTTTAGTTATTCTGATGGTGACTGGTCTGTAATACATCAACAGATAAAAATGGAGCTTGGTGATCGCAAATGCGGAAATCTATTCTGTTGTTTTATGTTCGGATTTCAACGCAAGTTGAACGGATTGGAATGACTTAGCACTGTTGTGGGAACAGAGTTTTTGCTGTGATCGGAAAAAATGTCATACTTTTGGATCTACATAGAATTGGATATTTCAAACAATGTGCATCGCTTTGTTACAAGTTTCCGAAAATGTCACCAAACACACCAGCAGAATGAAAAGATGTTCGCAAGTCATCACCCAAGGCATATGGAATGCGCGCAACTCGCATGCGTTCATATCACAATCCCGAATTCGCCTGTTTCCCGACACGAAAATAAAAGCCGATATTTTTTGTTGGCGGTCTCGAAGGTAAATTTTTTGCAAAACCCGGGACCAGTGCAGATGTTGCTTTACACCAGCTCGGTTCAGGGCCAACACACGAGTAAAACCAGATTGCCTGATAGGTATACCTAAGTTGAAGCTATAGCTTGTTGCTGCGCTGCAGCCGTTATTTGGATGCATTGCATTATTTGCATTGCACTTGTTTTAGGTCGGTCGGTTGGGATGGGTATGGGTGTGGGTTCCGTGGAATTATTGGTTTGTTCAATCCTCATATTGGAACAAAGAATGATTGGTGCACCGGCTCCTGCGCACATCAACAGCTCGACAACCTTCAAAACAGCTGCAGCTGCCACAGGTGCTCTTTATCACAAGCCTTGAATGCAAATTCGATAGCGACAGGATTCTGTCTGCACGGCTCTTTCCATTGCCTGTTTCAATGATCGCCCGTTTCAATCGGGTCCCTGGCTCATCCAAAATATCAAATTTGATTCAGCAGAATGCCCTGAAGATGAGCCGTGTCTGGTTTATTCCCCATGCTGATGAGTGATGATTCATTAAGACCAACAACAGTCCATTTAATGGTCCAAATTCAATGATTGGGAAAAAGTAGACCTGATGGGATATCCAGCCGCCGTGGACATCTCGCAGTCGGACGTTTGGTCGCAATGGACGCTTGGCCGCAGTGGACATCTATATGGCCGCCAGAGTTTGGCCGCGTGGGCAACTGGCAACTGGCCACCGTGGATAATCTGCCGCCTGTCGTTTGGCCACGGCGGATAACTTGCCGCCATTGATGAAGCCAGGCGTTAGCCGTCGCGACATCTTGAGT
>JASGXE010018350.1:0-10291 GCA_030068105.1 Sinentomon sp. SZTP_YWyxl
ATTTTCGCAATATTCCAACCGCCAAACCAGGACCTTTAATTTTGCTGACCTATGGAGATGTCACCCCACATTTGTCTCTTCACACCTACCCCGACATTAAGGGTTAACCAAACCTAACCTGACCTAACCTAACCTAACCTGACCTAACCTAACCCCATTGTGACCCTGAAAGAGTTGCGAAGCGGTGGCAAACATGCCAAATGGCAAAAAGCGGTGGCAATACAAAAATCCCAAAATTGATGACGTCGCAATTTGAGACGACGTGATTGGCTGTTGCGAGCTCCTGGTCCGCGGAAGTGGATTGGAAAAAAAATTATGCGTTTCCAATGGACGTGGACGGTGGAAGGGGGCAAGCATGCATAATTTTTTTTCCAATCCACTTCCGCGGACCACGGGTCGCAACAGCCAATCACGTCGTCTCAAATTGTGACGTCATCAATTTTTGGATTTTTGCATTGCCACCGCTTTTTGCCATTTGGCATGTTTGCCACCGCTTCGCAACTCTTTCTAGGGTTGCAATAGGGAAAAGTTAGGTCAGGTTAGGTTTTGTTCGGTCAGGTTAGGTTTGTTTAAGTGAGGTTTTGAAAATTGGATGTTGAAATTGGCTGGAAATCCCAACAACCAATCAGAGACGCGCATGCGGAAGTGGATTGGAAAAAAAAATGTGCGGCAAGCATGGTGTGGCCATGGATATATGTGTATAGATCAATGGATATGGCTCTTATGGAGACAGCATGCACAGGAAATTGGGTTCAACGTTCAAATGACAGCACCATCGGGCGCAGCAGCACAGCGAATGAATTTTGAATACATTCGGATCTCGGGACTGGAAAAGCAGCTGGCAATTTTGTTGTCCTTGAGGCCTGTTGGTTTTGTTTTTGTGCAGTCATGAAAAGCGATTTGAATCCAGAGGGCAAGCCATGAATGGCATTTATTTGAATGCAGAGGGCAAGCCCATGAAACCCCACACTTGGGAAGCTTTCAACTCAAGGGCGCAGATCCATGCTGAATATTGGGGGGGGGGGACGATGAGGAAAAATTCTTTGTTGTACCCAGCGTTGCGCGAAGCGCAACTCCGGGGGAGGGGTTCGGGGAGGGGACACCCCCTCCCCGAAGGGGAAGAAATTTTGAAAAAAAATGGAACCTCAATGGTGCTCAGAATGCTCAATTTTTTAAAAAAATCTGAGCATTTTTCCTTGCATTCCCGTTTACTCAGAACAGACAGACAACGTCAAATCAGTCAATGAACGTAGTCATTTCAAATCAATTTTGCTGCTAAAAACACGACACGACCAAACAACCACGAAAGCGCCATCGCGTCTCAAACACGACTCAACGACACTCCTTTCATCATTTCCACTTCAGATTTCGATTCAGGATTCAGAATTTTCTCTCTTGCTTTCGTCATTCACAGCCAAATTTCCATTTGCCCTTGTCCGTGATTTTCATGAACTGCCGTCGGCATCACGACCCATTCAACAAGCCCGGATTTGGGCATGGGCCGACGGGGCCCGCTGCTGTTGGGGCCTCCAAAAGAGTTGCGACTCCAGCCACCAGAAGTGTAAGAAATTTTGCAATTTCATCACTCATTTTGATTTTTTGCTGTGGTTTCTCAGAGAAAACAGAATCTGGCACCCGGCTTGGGTGGGACAATTCATGACTTTAAAAATATTGGAGGGGACGTGTCCCCCCGTCCCCCTCATGATCTACGCCAATGTTTCAACTCCAGCATTTCTGATTCTGAATCAAGTCGTATTTTCTGAATTCAAATTTTGAGGCATGTTGGTTTTTGGCTTATTTTCGACAGTTGCAGATGGATTTTTGGAAATTTTTTTGCCAGATGTTGCAGGAGGGGTTCCATATCAAACAAATTCTGCAAAAAAACGAAAATCGATTTTTTTGCCAAAATAAGGTCGTCACGTGACCAGTCCTTAAGGGCGGGTCTTTTTGGGAACAATCGCATCAAGGAGGAATCCTGGGTGCGCGCCTGACTGGGCGGATTTGTCCCTCAGACATCCGCGCACCCAAGCAACACAAAATCTTGGCGCAAGACTGCCGCAAGCTTGCCTGGAGCAGGGCAAACAGGGCGCAAGATTGCCCGGCAAGCTTGCCACAAGATAGCAGGGCCAACCTTTTTCCCCGATTCGGCAAGATTGCCATTCCAAGGTGCGCGCAATCTTGCTCCAAGCCGGGCTCGAACCGGGCAGAATTATCCTGCGGTGTGGCAAGATCGCGGCAAGCCGGGAGCAATCTTGGCATATGCTCGGTGAAGGAGGTTCAATCCGGGCTGAAGCAGGGCATATCGGGGCTGCAGCGGGGCGAGTTTGGGCATTTCCCGCCATTTTATTCGTTCACCGACGTGTGTTGCTTCGGTTTTGTTTGCATCTTCGCGCCCGCGGCCAAAGTGAGAACGTGAAAAAAGCAATCTCTCTTCATGCTTGTTGCTGTCAGGCGGCATTCTTGAAAAAATAAAATAAAACAGGGAACCGATTTTGATCTGCGTGGGCTCTGCAAAAAAATTCACGAAGAGATTTTCGTGAAAACACATGTCATGTGGAAAATCAAAGCAATATTTGTGGTGCAATTCTTTTCCATGAGAGCAAAAACGAAAGAAATCGGCCTTTGAGAGCACAAAACACTGAAGTGAGCCTTGATCTCAGAAAAATCCAGACCTCGAGAACTGTCAAAGGGGTTCAGCAATGGCGACAGCCGCTGTCGTTGTGATTGCAATGCTGCTCATTTCCTTCGATATCTCTCTGCTGCAAATTGCATTGCATTGATTTGACATTGCAGCCTGCAATGTCAAATCGCCCTGAAACGAAACAACCGAAGCCATCACAACCTCGCGCAGTTCGCACACGCGGGCAGTCGGCAACACAAAAGTGTGGTGATGGAAGAAAAGGCAGATTTTGCAGTTTCCACTTTTTCAGTTTGGCCGGCGGAGAAACAAAACGAAAACAAGCAACAAACCGAAACCGACGAACTTCATCAAAGATTTCAAAAAACTGCAACGCATTGCAAGTCCGAGAGTGCAAAGACAGGGAAGGGAACGGACAAGCAAGAAGACCATTCAACAGCACACGTTCTCGACAAATGTGCATCATGCGAACTTCTCACCCCTCATTCCGTTCCACAATGGTCGAATTATGGTCAACTCACAACGCAGGTGCGTTGCACGCGGAGGCAATAAAAATTGTGAAGCATGGGAAAGTCCCACGACCACCCGTTCCTCACAATGCACAGATGGTTGGGGTAACACAAACTGGTGGTGGGGTCCGCAGTTCACCCCAAGGAACGGCAAGCTTGCGCCCGGATTGCGGCAAGATTGGCAATTTTCACCAGACCAGGAAACGAAAAAAATTTGCAAGCTCCAGCCCGGCTTGCGGCAAGATTGCCGGAATATGCCAAAGCAAGGCTCAGAGCTGCAAGCCCCAGCCCGGACTGCGGCAAGATTGCTGATCCCTGGTCGCCAAGTTACCAGATTCAGCCCTTATTCAATCCTGCCACAAGCTTGTGCCCGGCTTGCGTTGATGTTTTGTGTTGCTTGGGCAGGTGCCAAATTGTTTCCAGTTGGGACATCCACGAAATTTCCCCCATCCAAATTGCTTCGCAACGGCGCCGGCGAAACTAAATGCCACCAGTCCATGTGTTCGAAAGCACCCATTCACAAATTGTGAGAAACATGACTGCGTGAAAAAAATCACCAAAATTTGAATGCATTCCTTTTCGACCCGACTTTCTGAGTCTGCCTGAGCCGCCGACGCATTCGGTTCGATCGCCGAATGATGATTGATCTGACGCTGTGCAAATGATTTTTTTTTTTTTTATACCTTGCATGATTGCTTGGTCAGATGTCATCCAGAGTCCAGAGTGGAAGAGTCAAGCAGTTCAAATTGACGCCAGTTCGTATGGTTGGAGATAAAAAGTGTGGCCAGTTTTGTTGTTTCATTCCAGAAGAAATATGGCCATACAGTTCAGTAAGTAGGTACCCTATGCAGAAATTAGCATGCCATAAAGGAAAGAAAGAAATGGGGGGAACAAATTAGTAATTTTGCAATGAAGACTAAATATCTAAACATCCAGTTTTGAAGAAATAACGTCTGTGAATTGCTTTTCAGTGGACCGCAAGATTTCAGCTGGCAATGCAAGTTTATTCCACAGAAAAAGGTTGCGATTAAAAAGGAATACCTGTCTACATTTTTGAAAAGTGAAGTTGGCACAAAGGAAACTGTCATGCTAGCTCTTGTCTTGTGGTCGTTCGGAGTGAAAATCCAGGGCCCATCCCCCCAACCCCCTTTATTGACAATGCAATTCCTGAATGCAGACAGTCCATGCAGTAACCGTCTTTTATTGAGGGAATCCCAGCCCAATTCAGTCAACATGCTTGTCACACTTGCATCAAAAGCAAAATTTCCCATCACAAACCTAGCTGCCCTTCTTTGCACAGCTTCAATAGCATCAATGTGACATTTTTGATAAGGACTCCATGTGGTGGTGGAATATTCGAGCAGAGTCCTTACAGTTGAAAAATAAAGAATTGACTTTATGCGCCGTGAAGCATGATGGTAATTGCGAATGAGAAAACTTAATTGATGCCATGCCTTTTTAACAATGGCTTGGATGTGGGGAGCCCAACTGAGTTTGCTGTTAAAATTTAAACCCAAGTACTTCACACAATCTGGCCTGGATAGCACAGCGGAATTCACAGTGTAATCAAATAACAGGTGGTTAGTGGAGGATGAAAATGACATGGCCGAAGTCTTGGAGACGCCAATTTCCATTAAATTCTGCCCACACCAGTCATTTATTAGATTCAGATCGGCTTGAAGCGTGTCACAGTCCTCCAGTGAGTGGACAACTCTGTACACCACAATGTCGTCAGCGAAAAGTCTGATGCGAGACTTTACGTGACATATGAGATCATTAATATATATTAGAAAGAGAAGTGGGCCACAAACAGAGCCTTGTGGAATGCCACTAGTGACGGGTTGGGGATCTGATTGCTCCTGATTAACTAGGACCTGGAAGTGTCTATCGCTCAAAAAGTTACATATCCACAAGTAAAGATTTTCAGGGATGGAGAGTTTTGAAAGCTTCCAACAGAGTAATGAAATAGATACCCTGTCGAATGCCTTCACAAGGTCTATGAATATTACATCTGTTTGAGTTGATCTGCCTAAAGTTGATGACAAATCATGAACAAAGCCAGTGAGTTGGGTTTCACAGGAGTGCCCAGACCTAAAACCATGTTGGCCATGAAAGAAAAAGTTCCTGCTTTCAAGGAGATAGCAAAGATACCCTGCAACCATCTTCTCCATCAACTTAGCTGATGCACTTATTAAGCTGATGGGCCTGAAGCTGGAAACGGACAGTGGGAGGCCGCCCTTAGGAAGGGGCCTAACAATGCTGCGCTTCCAGTCCAAGGGTATAGAGTTTAATGCCAGGGAGGATGAAAAGAGAACATAAAGAAATTTTGCCACTACTGTGCTGTGGTTCTTTATGAATATCATGGGTATTGAATCGATAAGGTCAAATGTTGAATTATTACATGACCTTATTGATCTGTCCAAAGCCTCACAGGAGATAATGTCTGCATCTCTAAGAAAATTACTGGGATGTGAACAATCTGGAGGCATCAAGCACCCCCTACCATTCATATGCTCACGAATTTGGTGGCATCACTGCAGTGTGTGTGTGGACGAACCAGGTGGAATGGAGGAGGCTGGATCGTTCCCTTGGAATGGACTGATTGGGTAGAAGGGAAGTTGTTCTTTTTGTTTTGTTTTTATCATTTTCTGTCGGTTGTTTCTTCTTCTTAAGGTCTGGCGAAAAGAAGCCGTAAACCTTTTCTGGGGTCGCAACAGGGTTTTGAAAATTGGATGTTGAAATTGGCTGGAATTCCCAACAGCCAATCAGAGACGAGCATGCGGAAGTGGATTGGGAAAAAAATATGCACGGCGGACAGAGCTCTGGGCTCGACTCTCGCCGTGCCGCGTGATTCAGCGAAAGCAGATTGGGAAAGAGGGCAACCGGCTGAATTTGGACCCAAAAGAGCAAAAACAATTATTGATAGAAAATCAACGTTTTTGTGTTGCTGGAACGAGACATTGCTCAGGGAAGAGCTGGGCTGGGAATCCCTTTCAAAGAGGAGAAAGATCAGGTGGTGTGTTTCAATTTTTCGAAAATGTGTTCGTGGTGAGGGAGGATGGGCAGGATGCTGTTGCACCATGGTCAAAAACACAGGGTCGACGAGGGCCAGTGACCTCGTCTCATTTATCCCACCTTCCCTTTCCAAAAATGTCTAGGTTTTCCTTCCTATACAACTACGTGTTTCTCCGGAACAAACTTGGTATTTCTCATGACATGCTAACCTATCAGAGGCCAGTTTTTATCAGTCATAAAGCTAAAACTCAGTTTATCGCCCTATTTATAGGTTTCTTGGATCATGCCTCCATTTCGTTTCCTTGGAGATATTACCTATGCTAATTGTGCCTTTTTTTCCATGTTTTCATGCACTAAAAATTGAGGTAGGTACCTACCTACCTACCGAAATTGATATATTTGTGACCAAATTGATTTCTTGTTGTTGTGTTATCTATTCATCCGAGCCTGCTGTCAAACTGTCACCATCTGGACAATGCCATGCTGGAATCTTCATGTCGCCTGACCTGGTTCGTGTTTTTTTATTTTTATTTTTCTGGCCACATTTCTTGACAATACCCACCATAGGTTTCTAAAACTGTACCGCAATCTCTCTGCACCGATGGTTTGCATTTGAAACCGTGTTTTCTTTTTTGTTTCCGATCGTGACGGCATCTTATCTAAACACAAAAAGATCCATGCTGCCTCGGTGAAAGAATACGACGACTTGATTGTTGTCGTGGTAATTAACGAGGCAAAAAAATGATGCATGTCTGACCGGGGTTTACCACGTCCAATGGCTTTTACTGCCTGTGGCCCCCAACATTGTTAAAAAAAATAAAAAAAGAGCAGCAACTTGAAGGATGTGAAAGCGATTGCTTTGTCATTGCTCTTGAAATTTATCAGAAAAGTCAAATTGCGATTTTCAGGTCAAGAAAGCCGAAAAGCCGTCGAAGCAAAGTTGTTGAGGCACTGGCCACACCCTTCGTGATTGATTTTGCACCAGGCATGTCGCAGTTTCGAGTCCCAGTGCTGAGTATTACTATTTTTCTCAAATATCCACGGTACTGGCCATCTGTTGTTGAAGGAACCAACTTCAAATTCTATTTGGACAACGCCCAAAATAGCAAATGGTTCATCTTGTTATAAAAATGTCTGGTCCCAGTTGTGCAGGTCTGCAGATGGTGCATGTCGGGAATTTCCAAGCTGCAGGTTAGCATTTTTGGTGCTGCAGGTCACATGTAAACCTGTCGGTCGGCCATTTCCACAAACTGCAAAGGGTTTCTAAAGAGAATGCCCCTGTGAGGGGATATGGGGGATTGTCTGTTCGCTAAAAGCCGTACTTACAGCAGTTGAAGAACATTTGAAATGCATGTTTGTTTGGCCCACTTAGGTGTGATATTTGACATTTCAAAACACACGAATGCTCACATCTTTACAAAACGTATCTAGACCGGCAAAGTGGGACCTACTGCTACTTATTGAGCCTAGGGGCTGAGCCAAGGGGCTCAATAGGCAGCAGTTAATCCGACCCCAAATAAAGTGATGAGGCCATCTGGGGCCCAATGGGGTGCGAAAACCGAACAAAGTCTTGGAAACTGGTGCTTATTTTTCATTGCGGAATGAAATCTTTCATTGACTGCCAAAATTGCATTTACATTGCGTGTGTCGTTACAAAAATTTTCCCGGCAGTGTCCATGCTCATAATACCTATCTAAAGGGTGTCCGGCGAAAATGAAAACGAAGAACACTGCAAGCAAGTGGCTGTGTCCAGTGAACAGACGTAGCTCTGCTTTCGAACACCTGCGGTGCGGTTAGACTCCGCTTATCTGCAAGCAATATCTTGAAAGTTTTCAAAAAAGTTTTCAGCGTTCCGTCTGTGTGCGGATAACGCATCAAATTATAAACATCCATTGTAACTTTGGCAAATGCAATCGCAATAGGGTGGGCCTGTGGTTCTGCCTGCACAAGATGAAGGCACTCAATTGGGAATGGAGAGGGGCAAAAACGCATGTGCTTTTCCTTGCACTTGCGAAAACTTGAAGGGCGGTGCGCCCACAGGCCGGGTCGCCAGTTTCCAAACCCTGCCGCGACTTTAGGGTGGTCCCTGAAAACCGGACAGCCGGACAGGACTGCCGGACAGCCAGAAAGGACCGCCGGACCGACCCGGACAGGTTAGGTTAGATTAGGTTAGGATAGACTATCCTTACCTAATCTAACCTAACAACCCGTCCGGGTCGGTCCGGTGGTCCTGTCCGGCAGTCCTGTCCGGTTTTCAGGGACCACCCGACTTTAGATGGCAGGCCGGGGCCCCCAGCGAGCACTGCTTTTTCCATGAGAGGGGACAGAGTTAGGTCAGGTTCAGATTCCTTTAGATAAGAAAAAAATATTTTTTTTCTTGCAAGTAATG
Organism: Sinentomon sp. SZTP_YWyxl; assembly: GCA_030068105.1. NCBI lineage: Eukaryota > Metazoa > Arthropoda > Protura > Sinentomata > Sinentomidae > Sinentomon > Sinentomon sp. SZTP_YWyxl. The sequence goes on from JASGXE010018350.1 coordinate 8,552, forward strand.
GCCAATGGGCCCCAAACGAGCATTCTTGCGCAATATGCTCTCAACCATCTAAAGTCGCGGCAGGGCTTGTAAAAACTCGGCCGGGTCCTGTCCTGTTCGACATGATCACAAACACTTGCAAGCATAGCATTGGTCGTCAGAATGAATCGCCTGACTGTGGAGCAATGACACGTGAATGTTGTGAAAATGGGTGTAGGTATGCTTCTTCCACAAAGAGTGAAATGCACGCACTAGCCTAGTCAAAATTTCAACGGTTTGTGAAGGTTCGTCGAAACAAATAAAAAGAAATCTGCCTGGAAAACTGCCATGGCCTGAAGTTGTGTGTGAACTGTGAAGAAATTATGGCCGCTGCTGAACCATTTCCAGTTGCAGGCAGCGCAATCCGAACACCCTGTCACTGAGATGCAGGCACTTGCTCTTTCAACTTTTGTCATTCCTGATGAAAACTATAAAAAGAAAATTTGTTTTTTTTTTCGCACCGAAAAAATCAAAAAAAAAAAAAATTCCCGACGCGCGTTTGCTGTCGACCGTCCCCGACGTCAGCCTCACCAAAAAATAGGTGCAATTATCGTTTCCATTTTCACCGTACACCCTTTACCTACCTTGGTAACTACCTATCTTCAATAGGTTACGCCGCCGTGCATAAAAGAAATCCTGATTGAAATTCTCATAAATTTCATTGTCCCCCTGCTAGGCAGGAACCACCAGCAACGGTCAATGAAATTTTGAGTGTTTACTGGGGCTCAAAATTGGTGGTCCCTGAAAACCGGACAGCCGGACAGGACTGCCGGACAGGACCACCGGACCGACCCGGACGGGTTAGGTTTGGTCAGATTAGGTTAGGATAGGGCCAGTCTATCCTAACCTAATCTAACCTTACCTAACCTGTCCGGGTCGATCCGGCGGTCCTTTCTGGCTGTCCGGCAGTCCTGTCCGGCTGTCCGGTTTTCAGGGACCACCCTCAAAATTTGATGTTTCATCATCGCTTCAACGTTTAGATGAAGCATGTTGATGGTCAAACAAAAATACTTTCTAGTTTCTTCCCCCTGATGTGGGAAGTTTTCCTGCAAAATTGTATTTTTTTTTGTTTCAAAAATGCTCCTTGGGCCTCCTAGTTTACCTAAGTACTACCTACCCGATTTGAACAAATTGAGAAATTGACCATCTTTGACATGCAATTTTTTTCTTTAACCCCTGAAGCCCGGAATTATGAATTCGTGTTTTAAAATGGTATCTATTCCGCAATTTTCGGCAATACGAGTGTCGCTCCCGCCGGAATTAATGATTTTTGCAAGGATTTTCAAAAAATGGAAAAAGTGAAATGCATGCTTTCTCGAATTTCTTGCTCAACCAAGCCAAATTTCTGCTCTGTGTCAATAAAATCACCCACATTTTAATGTTTTCAACCAATAAAAACACTTTCGCACAAAAGAACTGGCCAAAACACCCACAAACTACTGAAAACCGCACCAAAATTGAGCAAAAACTGGAAAGTAAAAGGAAATTTCAACAAGACGCCATTTCTAAACAATGCAGCAAATCACGTGAAATAAGAATCTGCTAAATCGAGCATCTCTTGCTCTCGGCTTCCCGAAAATTCAAATTTCGGCGGGTGGCAGATGTCGTGCGATCGCGAAAAAATGCGCCTTCAACAGGAACTAAAGACAAAAAACCGGGAAATTTGAAAATTGCACCAATTTAAAACGGCTGGACCGATTTTGGTGGAATAAACGTTTGCTA